>BMAO01019901.1:0-236677 GCA_019973975.1 Trichonephila clavata | reverse complement strand
TAAACAAGTTGTTTGCTGAAAAGTATTTAACATCATTGTTTAATCAAAGAGCTTCTACAATATTCTGTGGAAAGATAACTCCATATTTAAAAGATAGGATTTCTCTAGTGAAATCAAAATCATAGGTATTTTAAGGGTAATACAACAATGGAACTGAGATAAAAGTTTGTTTCACGGCAGATTGATAAGCGTTTAAACGACAATAAATGAATTGTTTAAATACGTGGAGTATAGTTATTTTTAATTACAATGGAAACGCGCGCTCGCGCTTCATACGTTGTGTAAACAGTACGATGAAAATAGTGAAAGAGAGCTTATATGGGAATTTATTGGTATTTTATTAATTAACATAAAATTTTTGATATATCACTTTATGTTTTTCCCAAACCACAAAGTGTGCCTGGAAATTGTGCGATTCCAGGGTCATAACTACCACCGTATCAATGATACGGGGCCCCATCATGTGCAATATTCTGACACTGTTAATAAGTGTCTTTTATTTCTTTTCCAAAAAAGCCCCCCTCCCCTCCTAGGAATTTTGATACAGGGCCCATTTAGGACTAGCTAGCCACTGTGTGATTCGTATTTTAATTATTAAGGAATAAAATTTTTGATAATACAATTCATCTCTGTTACGATGCTTTTTTAAATCACGTCTGAAATATTAACAATCGGTTTAATATAGATAAGCACTGAATATGAATTTCATAGAGTTTATCATAATAGCGAACTTTTAAAATCATTTCACCAGTGAATAAATTACTTACAAAATTAGATATTGAAGTCTCCCTTTACACACGAACAACAATTTGCATTTGTAGCTGTGGTATCTTTGATAATCTTACCCATTTCACAGCACTTACCCATTTCATAGTATCTACTGGACAATTTATGCTTCGCTTGTAAAACACCGAGAAATATACATAATAATTTGTCCCTCAATTATATTCAATACACATTACAAGAACTCACTTTTATATATGCTGATATAGAAACAAGCATTATAAATTATGGAATCTTGCAAAGTCCAGCATTTGTCATCACGACCTCATCTGGATCTACTCTTTTCGGCTGCACAGTAGTCAGTTCTTCAGTTGCAGGTACTTTGACATCCATTGCTGCGTTTGGACCATTATCCTGTTGAAGTTCGGTTCCGGTCAAGGGTATTTCTTCAGAAGACAGAGGATCTTCCCTCTGTTTCTCCATATCAGGGTCGACAAATACTCAGCCATTATTATACGATTCCAACGATTTTGAAGATATCAAGATCCCTGTTGAATGCCTGGAAAACTCTATCAATGATTTCAAGGTCCTCTTGGATGTCAATGACTTCTTTCTTTTTGGCACAAGAAACCCAACTGAAATGAATATAATGCCCATGAGAAGGATGAGTACACTGGAGCCCAGAATCAACCTCCAGCAAAGAACTTGCTTTCGACGTTTCCTAGCCGGCATGACGTATCCAAATTGATCTTCATAAGTATGAGGATTTTCCATTGCCATTGCTTCGTAAAAAGTATGAACGTAGGACCGAACTCCAAAAAATTCTTGATTCCTTTTCCCGGTGCTGGTTGATGCGCCTCGAGGATCAATATCCGTTGATTTCGGAAGTAGGACTTGACCTTCTTCAGATTCAGATACGCTTTCTAATGGTTGTGGTTTTGAGATGGTTTTCGCTTGTTTCATAACAAATCTCTGGCGCTTTGCTTCCTTTGGATTTCGGATTTTGGGTCTGGCCCCCTTAGATTGATCAATCTATAAAAGAAAAAGAAATTATGTTTTTGATATTAATACAATTATATGTATAATTATTGCATTGATACACCATTTACACGTTAAGTTAGACTTTGTAATCGAAAAAGCAATTCAAAAGATTACTTTTGTCTAAATTCACTAACATATCATAATGTCAAATTTTTAATGAAGATCTATGTCACATTTAATTATATGCCTGAACTCTAAATGTGTTATCATGGATTTTTTTTTGAAAGTTGGCATAGAATTCATAAATATTTCTTCCTTGAAATTAATACATTTCCGAAATTTCTTAAGGAAATTAACTCCACAAAACGCTTTCAGGTATTTTTAAGCATTCAGGTTTTTAGGTAATTTTAGAAAATCACAGTAATTATAATCTTACTATTAACCGCTTGCCTGATTATACCGAATTATCTCGGGTTAGTATATATTGCAGCTAATTATTATCCCGAGAAAACTCGGGCGAAGCAGAATTTGTCAGTACGATTTGTTTTATCACGGTGTTTTACTCAGCTTGGAGGAAATGGAAGGAAATATTCAGCTTTGTTGGCAGTTTCCAAAGTTTTATTGGTTTCGTGGATCTCTTGGGGGGACAGGTTAGTTGTTTTCGCTATTGTATAGTACACGTCGGCTTGAAGATTAGAGAGTAATGTCTAAAGAAAGATAGTTCCGTTGAAAAAAAGTAAAATAATGGCGATGATGCAAGATAGTGAAATCGATGATTTTTCAGAGAGTGATTATGGTGGACAGTGAAAGGGGTCCTTATGTATGTAGCTTACATATTGTACTGTAAATCAGGAGGTTCACGATCCCCTAAGCAATTTAGAATGGAAGTGATTGAAAAATTATTTCAGAAAATCCTTGTGATGAGTTTTTTGCCGCATCAGGAAGACTGATGTATTAGTCCTTCCCCACTCAGGTTAACATCTCTGCATTTTCCAGATTTTATTCCTGCTTCTGAAAAAATCTAATCCAACGGGACAGTATACTCTGTGATCTCGTAAAGAGGTAAGCCAGTAAAAAAAAAGAGACCAGATACCAGTGTACAGAATGTCAGGTATCATTTTGTGTTGTTCCTTGTTTCAAAAACTATCATACAAAAACTAATATTTAACTTTTTTCCAGTTGCCCGAGATAACTCGAAACAGTAAACTAATGTTAAAACTAAATGCTTTTACACCTGTAAAAAATTAAAAATTCTACTTAAAACTTGCATATTTTGTGTTGTTTCGTTTCCTTGTATTTAATAATAAAAAATGTGATGCTTTTTTGCAACTTTTTTCAAAAAAATATGTAAAGGAAGCGGTTAATTTCCACAAATTAAAAAATTCTATAGATTTAGTTTTAAAAGAAAATTGCATTAATTGCATCAATGATATTCTGTATATAAGCAAATTAAAGTTTTTCCTCAAGGGCAAAACTTTAGTAATAGTTTGGCTAGTTTATATATGCATTTTTATGAAAAAAATACATTATTAAGACTGGCTATTACATTTTAGATAAATAGATGATCTAATTGTTTTTGGGGAAAATAAGAATTGGGTTAGTAATAATTTTAACCCCAATATTAATTTTTATCCGGATAACTAAGACTTAGTTAAAATTAATAATAATCCATTTTAAAATGAATACTTAGATATATCATTGTAAATTAAAAGAGATGTTTTTGATTTTAATATTCTTAAAGTGCCATATTGGAATTCTAATATATCAATTTCTATAGATAGAAATAATTTTAACTAAAGTAAAATGTGGTATATAACGCACACCCCTCTTTTTTATGATGAAACCTGAACTATATGAGTGCAATTCTTTTATGTTTTGAAAACATTCGAAGTATTATGCCAGATTTTTGAAAATAGTATATTTCTAGAAATACAACTCTTTAAGATCTTAATGTATGTCATTTCTTTTAAATAACAACACTTTGATACATTGTAGACCTCTTATATAATTTTTTTTATGCTCATATCTTTTTAATTTTCAAAGCTATAAGTTTTATAATCGGCGTATAACGCGCATCTGTAAATTTCGACATATTTTTGGTGATAAAAGTGTGGATTTTACGGTATATCAATCGTAATATATAGTAGTTAGCGATAAATCTATATCATTTTAAAATTTTAATTACTTTATTAGTCATTGTATTGAACAGGATAACCCAATTAATTTTCTTTAAATTTACATTTCTAATGGTTTTTAAGTTAAGTGACAAAATGTAATAATATTTGCATTAAGTTCAATTTTTTTTGATTAAATTAACTGTACAGTTATTTTTTTTTATCTCACAAGATGTCCACTACACGTTTAACAAAATTAAATATACTTATCTTTATTTATATTAGAATCACTGTGTACTTATTGGAGGTTCTTTAAATTCCAATAAATTTTCTATCAATATTTAAAGTTTTTTTAATACTTATAAAGACGAACTCTTATTTTATCTTATATTATCGTTTTTACTTTATGTGGCATTTTTTCTTATTTCCTTTTGTATTCGCGGGAGTTATTAACTAAACGTTGTGTTCACGTGGTAAGTTTTATTATCTTGAAGTATTTAATATAAACTTTTTAACTCTATACTAGTAAGTAGTTTTTTTAAAATTACAGGTGAAGGTTGTCTGTTGCCAAAAATATGTTTAAACCTGCATTCTTGGTTCCTAAGGCGAAGAGTTTGCTTTGTATTATTATGGCAAATATTTCTTAGTGTTCTGACTAGTTATACTTAGGTTTATAACTATTTATACATATTATATTACCTAAATACGAGTATAATGACATTTTTTAACATGAAATAAATTGTTTGAGTAAGCGTGTATTTCTTTTTGAATGCACAAAAAACAATTGACTTAATAATTTTTCATATGACCTTTGCGTTTCTTAAAGTTTATGAATTCAAATATTAAAAAAATGTGGGTCTTAGAATGTTTTCAGATCTTAAATCGTGTAAGTAAAAAGTATGAAATTCTATACATGCCTTTTTTCAAAAACTTTACATGTAGCATTGAAAATGCAACACTAAAAATAAGTGGCTCGAAAATTGTGGCACATTTTACGATTAGAAATAATGAAAATAATGTGAAACATGCAGCTCTCAGGACGTTTTCGATAAGTACTCTTAATTGCTAAACATGAACAACCTACCAAAAAAAACGGACATTTCTAAATCAATGTTCCCAGGGCCGAGTCATAACGATTTAAACTTAATAGAAATCTGATAAATCAGCTGTTTTTCCATTTTTGTCGCTAAATACTCTATTTGTGGAAACATGGTGTGTATAGAAATACTTTCTAGTTCTAGGAGTTCCATGATTGGAAAAAGTTTGAAGACCACTGCTCTATATGAAGAGTGTAATATATAATTTTATTCGATTTTTTTTAGTGGTGTTAAAATATATTAAACACAGAATTTTTCTTAAACATTTTACTTTTATTATATTTACACTAAGGTACTTTTATTGTTTTTACACGAAATATATGTTCCCGAAGAATTTGAGCTAAACTATTTCTGTGAGTCACTTAAGTCAATAAATCATAGCAATAATAAATAGAAGAATGTCTTACAATAGTAAGAAGCAAAAAAAAAAAAAAAAAAATCATACGAAAGTCATAAAATTTTAAAAATATGTAAATTTTTGAGTCACGTATTATATTTAAAAAAAAATATTACACATGCAATAAAAATATTTATAATTATTCATATAAAGTAAATTTTTATTTGAAAAGAAAAAAAATTACACTTCTCTCAAAAACTTGTAAAACCACCGAAGTAATTACAGAAATTAAAGAGATCAGTACATGGAAGGAATGAGTTCTGTTTTTTCATAATAATAAAAAAGTAAATGCAAAAAATAAGAGAAAATAAAGAAAAAGCAGTTATGAACACCAGATCAAGTGATAAGTAATTCTTCAACAGATAATTATTATTTTATTTTGCTAATATATGTTATGACTATTTTAAGTATAAGTGTTGATGTGATTATAAACTACAGCTTCTTGGAAAGTGCATGTGAACTAACTTGAACTAACTAACTTCGAATTCTTGGAATACTATTTCTCTTTGAATTTAGCTTTTTGTGAATTAACCCTTAAGGTGGAAGTCTAACTGATTGAAATACACGAATTACATTAAATGAATCAATTGCTTAACTCACATAACATTAGTTGCTTGAAATGAATATATTTAAGAGAAATAAAAATGTTATTCAACGAGAAAAACTCCATTCAGCAGGCAGCTGCAACTGTCCCATCTCCCGATAAATGTTGTTTCATTGTGTTTTAGGAATGCTTTTCCTACTGTTTCTGTGATATAGTGATTCCCACGCTTCTCTTATAAGATTAACTAACTCTCTCTCTCTCTCTCTCTAATAGCCTTAACATTCGCTTTTACGTATCCTATCTGAGCTTCAACATTTCGGTGTTAGTTCACATGTTCCTTCGAAATTGAAGCGTTATTTCTGGCAACTGGCTTAAACTAGTTTGCGCTCTTAATCTTATAAAATCACTTTGATATATTGCTAGTATCTGTTAAAAGTTTATTTTATCTTTTTCTGTAAAAAAAAAAAAAAGAGACTTCTATTTCTCCTATACTTAATGTTTTCCTCTTGGTTCAGTTACGATTTGAATTCTAGTTCAACTTTAGCATTCAGCTTTAAATTTTGTATTTTGAATTCGATTTTATAAAAAAATTATTGTTCACAATACAATGCATTTCTGATTCAGTTTTAGAATAGAACATTTTTTTTTTGTGCCGCGCCACCCAGTATTGTGGTTATGACACTCGTCTTGTAGTTGAGTGGGCTCGAGTTCGAATCCCGAATAAGGCATGGATGTATCTTCGGGAAAAGAATTATGGCTTTCGCCTGAAATGGATTCCCGTCTTAAATGGAAAGCAGAACACCCCTTTATTCTATGCCGGGATTATTGTTTGTGGTAAAAAGTCTATATTCTTCTGTGTTTGTATTGTATGTTTCTGTTCGTATTTCATATGTATCCTAGTATGAAACACACGGCAACAACAATAGAACAGTTTTATTCAGTTGCTCATGTAATAAGTATGAAGTATAATTAAAAAATTATGCTTCAAACTTGAAAATAATTATAAGCATTTAACATGATTTAAAAATTTTTTTTTATGCTGATGGGATTAAAATTATAGCTTGATGAAAAGTGTATCAAAATTTATCGCTTTTTACTCCGTTTTGACAAAGATATTTCTTATAATTGCATAACTTAATGATTATACAATAAACTAATACTTTGCAGAAAAGGATACTTTGTGTAAATAATTTTAATCATTCTTGCAGAAATACATTTTTAATATATTTGTTACGTTTTATAATGTATAAAAAGGATATGTTTCAATTCCTACTATTAGTTCACACTACCCCCCCCCCACACACACGTACACGCACACACGTACACGCACACACGTACCGCACACACGTGCACGCGCACACGCACACGCCACGCACACGCGCACGCACACGCACACACACACTGGTGTGCAAAAATAAAGGACGAGACGGTTTTTTCAATATAACTTTGTACAAAAGCATTCCAAATCAACACATTTAATACCGTAAGATCCCCAATACGTAAGACATGAGTAATGTAAGCAACACTTACTAAAAGAGAAATCAGAGGATAAAAAGAGAAGCTTTATTGAAAAAGTAGCATGGAGCGCAATGCGACTGAAGCGAAACATTCCTGTGATGGGTGTCCAGCAAGAAATATCCGGTCTTTAGTAGGGGATATGATCTCCCTGACTGCTAGCAGTTTCACAGCGTCTGCCCATGCTGAGAATGAGGGTGTCCATGAGTTGTTGAGGCATTGCTGCCCATTCGTCTTGCAGCGCCAATCGAAGCTCCGGAATCGTTACTGGTGGTAAGGTACGAGCTGCCAAGCGTCTGCCTAGAAAATCCCATGCATGCTCGATGGGATTGAGATCCGGAGATCGTGCCGGCCAATCCATACGTTCAATATCCTCACTCTCTAAGAGCTGTTCGGCAGCTACTGTGCGATGACATGGTGCATTGTCGTCCATGAAAAGGAACTGCGGACCCATAGCGCCTCTAAAAAGACGCACATATGGAAGAAGAATCTCGTTACAATAACGGGTCCCGTTGACTGAACCTGCGTCGAAGATGTGAAGGTCTGTACGACTACCAAGCAAGATGCCTCCCCAAACGAGAACACCGCCACCTCCATACCTGTCACTTTCAATGATGTTCGAGGGATGATTGCGGCTTTCCCGCTCTCTCCAGATGAGTATGCGATGAGAATCGCTACTCAGACTGAATCTGCTCTCATCTGTAAAGAGTACTCGTCCCCATTCATTGTCACTCCAATTCCGGTGTTCCCGGCACCACAGAGAACGCCTTCTCCGATGGGCAGGCGTTAGAGGTACACACCGTACAGGGCGTCGTGCAAACAGACCACCACCGTGCAGTCTTCTGGCCACGGTAAAACGCGATATCGGTTGTCCAGTCGCCTGTGTCGTGTGTCTAGCGATTTCTCCCGCTGTCTGCCGCCTGTTTCTTCTGGCCTGTAAGGCAATATACCGGTCATCTGCGGGTGTGGTTCCTCGTGGACGACCACTACTAAACCCCCGGATAGCTGTTCCTGTAGTTTGAAATTGTCTCCAAAGTCGTGAAACGAGGCTGTGAGCAATTCCGAACTCTGCAGCCACACTTGTCACACTGCGACCTTCCTCCAACTTTCCAATGATTCGACCTCGGTTAAAAGCATCCAGATGACGTCTAACAGATTGATTATTCGCCATTTCTCGCTGAGGCAGCAACTCGATGTGATTTTAACTGCTATACGGTGTGCAATCTCTTTGCCAGAAATACTAATCTTACACCGACAACATGCTTTACTACTCAGACACTCCCCATTACGTCTACCTGCATATCTGCGCATGTCTACCGTACATCTCCTCACTTAATCTCCTGATTGGCCTTTCTGTCCGCTCTGCTCTTCGTTCAGCTGATATGCTAATTTTTCGATTTCGTCGTAATTTTTCACACCAGTGTATATATATATATGTATAATCTTTTTCAAAATTTCAATCACTAATAAAATTATTTTATTCATTCACTGAAGTTAAAATACATTTTTATGCTATGAATTTAAGTAGTGACACTTGATGTTTATACAATTTTTCAAATATTAATTAAATTTTATTTTTTAATTTTAAATTTAATTTGCGTTAATTCCGACGAAGTTAGAATTAGCTGCAACAGATGGCGCCAGTAAGTTTTTCTAACGAATTTTTTCTTGGTTTCAAATATATTTTTTAAACTTGTGATGAATGACACATGATGTTAAAACAGTTTTTCTAATATTAATTCCTTAATTAAATTAAATTAACTCAATAAAATACATAATTAACTAAATAAAATACTAATAAATGTGATACGTAATATTTTTAAAATTTGGAGGCTCATATTGGATCAAATGAAATGTAAAAGCTTTTATCAATTTTGATTACATACTCCATTAAGTTTAAAAAAGGGCTCCAAACTGAAAACTTGACTCAAATATTTCTTTATTTAACGAATTTCATGAGTGACACTCTTTACTAAAGAGCCTTCTTAAGGGAATATATATTTAATATGGCACTTTGACATTTGATATTCAATCTTTTTTAACTTCTAGTCAGATTTCAAACAGTAGTTCCAGTCTCAGTGGCGACCAACATGGAAGGATCAATTTACAAACTGGCAAAGTACCAGATCTGTAGAATTTTTTTCGCATTTCCCGAAAAGGCCTATTTTTGTTTTTTAAACTTAGTAAATCTTGAAAGAATTTCGTAATTCTTCAAATTTAACTGGTATGCATTTAATTCAGCTTCTCTCAAGAGGTGATAAAGGATAAAAAAAAATTAGAATTATTCTGGGTTTTTCACAGCGAATGGCTCCCGAAAATCGATGAATTCGAATTGGATTGTGAGACCTTTGGATTCACTTAGTCATAAATCTTTATAAGAAGGAATTTTCTTCTGAGACTAGTCCTGAGAATCTAAGAATGCCTTACGAAAAGTTCCGGCATCCGCGACGCATGGGAAGATAAATTGAGGTGTAGAAGAGAAAATATATATGAATGTTCCACCATTTTCATATTTGCTCTCAACTGTTGAAAGACTACAAAACCACGATCCTGAAAAATGATTTTTCTCTGGAGAAAAAGAAGAGATACAGGAATAAAAATATTTCTGATCTTGAGCCAACTGAATAAAAATGGAAAGTTTCATTTTAAAAAGGTAAATATTGTACGCGAAAAAAGAAAATGCTGTATTTTTTAATTCAAAACAAATGAAAATGATTTTGTGTTATTCTAACACCTATATCGAAGAAATAAATATTCCAAGATATGCAGGAAAAATTGAGCCTTATCATTGAGTTACCACAAGTTGCTCAAGTATTATTATTGTGACCTAGTTAATTCTAAATAAATTTGTATAGATTTTTTTTTATTATAAACAGTTTATTATGAGCAGAAGTTCAATATTATTAATTACTAAGTATTAGTTTTGAGACTGATACCTGAACACTATAGAATTATCATTTATTTAAAAAAATATTCTGTCTTTTGTCTTTTAGTATTCACAAAAATAGGAATTGATGCAAGAATTTTTTTATTTTTTATTTTAATTTTTTTAAAAGAAGAAACTTTATTTGGTCGAGGCTAAACTGTGTTTTAAGATCCTTATTCTATCAAAGAAATAACTCGATAGTAAAATTCTTGATGAATAAACTAGAATGTTAATTAAAACTTATCATTTCCATTACTTAAAATTAAAATCGATTGTATAAAATATTTATTTTAAAACCATTTATAACTACAACAAAATTACAACAATTTCGAGAACCTTCTTTCCTTTTCATTGCATATAATTTCAATTACCTTAATCCTTCATAAAAATTAACCTATTTTTATAACCTTACTTTTTGCTTGCATATTTATTCAAGTTTTCACTTATGATTATCTCGTGCTATTTCTGGATTAGTTAGATATGCATTTAGTGAGAATAATTTCCAAAAATAAAATTGATTTTATAAAAATTATATTAGATTTCTAATTAATGTATAATTAATGTAAATGAATTCTTATAATTAGATTAAGGTAAAAAAAGTTCTTAAGAAAAGCTTACTTAATAAATTTTTACAATTAAGTACAAAATTTTTTTATAATTTCTCAGAAATATAAAATAAATATATAATTTTTATTAATTTTTTTAATTGGATCGCATTATGTATATAATGTTTCTAAAAATGTATTTTTCCGAACTTATTTGACATCACTTCTCCAACAATTAGTGGAGACTAAAAATTATTATGAATGAGAAACATTTTCTGAATGTGGAGTCCTTTACACCACTACAACTGTTCTCTGTGGCAGAAAATTTACATACAGAATGGAACGGTATACATCTTACGAACTTTTTTGAATTATTTTCTATTAAAATAGTTAAATAATGTAACAACTGTTAAATGAATAATACATATTTCCTATTATTTTTGTTTGATAATCTTTTTGTATGGTGTTTAATTTCTTATTTTGTAAGAATGACATCTTCGTAATCGATCTTAAACTTACATATCTACTAAATTCTATTTTGAAATAGAAGAGGACAATTTTACTTTATCTTAAAATATATTCTGAAGAAAGCAGATTTATTCTTATATTCTATGCTTTTTTTAATAACTCTGATTAAATCCTTTTTAGAATAAAATCAAAGAAAAAAGAACTTCTTTTGCTATCATTCATCAGCAAAATTCTTGTTTGTCAATCGATATATTTTATTTCTCACATTATTACGGACCATTGCAAATTTATGAATAAAGGAACATCACAACAACAACAAAAACAAAACACATTTGGCACATTTTTCTCTTTATGTTAAGTAACAGTAACTGTGGATTGAAGAAAATATAGTAAATAAAGACATTCGGTATTCTCTGACTTGATGTAAGAAAAATCTCACTTATGATTTGATGCAAGAACAATATTTCATACACAAACACATGCACACACATTTAACATTTAACACACACATAGACATGGAATATCGTTATGTATAGCCGGCGGATATAAATGCTTTAACGTGAATGAATAGTGAAATACTTCTTTGTTTAACAGATTGGAAAATGCTAATTATTATCTCAAAAAAGAACCCCCCCCCAATAGTTGTTGTTTAATGGTTAATAAAAGAATGAAACCGATGGTAAAATAATAAATACTAGTTGTAATAAATTTAAAGATTTATAAAACTAAGTTTTGGGTGTTTCTAACATTATATAGTAAATATCTTTGTAATCAATTTTGTTTCTTTTTATAAAAAGCTTGTATATTTGAAGGTAAATGGAAACTTTGGATGCTATATTCTGCCGTGACGCGAAACAATAAAAATGATCTAAACATATCTTTTAAAATGCAATCTCTATGCTTATAATAACATTACATCAAAAAGAACAATGAGATTAGACTGTATACGTACCAAAAATAGATTTAAGATAAGCAAACACTCATAAATTTCACATAAAAATGATCTAAACATATCTTTTAAAATGCAATCTCTATGCTTATAATAACATTGCATCAAAAAGAACAATGAGATTAGACTGTATACGTACCAAAAATAGATTTAAGATAAGCAAACACTCATAAATTTCACATAATATTATTTACATGTCTGGTAGCAAAATTAGTATGGGAGAAAAAAAAAAGTAATGATAAAAAATATCAATCGGAAGACTTTGATGTTCAGTATTTTTCACTTTCTTTGGATTTATTTCAAAATTTAAGCTGCTGTCTTTTTTAATTAAGATTTATAGTAATTAATTTTGTTGCCTTTCATCTTTTTTCTGTTGGCTTTTTGTTTTATAATGTAACAAAACTTTCTAATTTTAAAATTCTTACATCCACTTTACTATCGCTTGTAAAAACAATTTTTAATGAACACTTTGATGAATTTTAGTGAGGAGAGATCAAAGGAAATTAAATTATTTTGAAACAAGTGAGCACCCTGAATATTAAAGATTCATTTTCTTTTAAACTTTTTCAATTTCATGTTATGCATACATTTCATTATTTTATGATAGTCTTTTTAAGTCGTAGGTGGAGTATTTAATTCAAAGACTTAATTATGTGTTTATATTTTCCTATCATAAAATATTAATTGACCTAACTTTATAATTACGTATTATTCTTTAGTAATGATGTCCGTCCTTAGTTAAGTAAACTATTTAATGGACCACCTCTATTCCCAGTAAGGAAAGTTGTTTATTCATCTTAACGTGTTTCTTTAATTGTGTTAAATTTGTACAGGTTCTACTGTTATCATTCGTCTGCATGCTTATCTCGTTCACGTATTAATTCCAGCCACAATCAATCATTTTTAAACATACAATTTAGGATATTTATTAACTTTTATGATTACTCTTTGAATTTTAACTTCTTTTTACATTTCATTTGAGAAAATGAAATGTAAAAAAATAAAAATGTAAATTCTTTTTTCATTTCATTGAATTTTAACTTCTTTTTACATTTCATGCAGATTTTTTAAATAAATAATCCTTAATAAATGCGTTTAATATCAATTACTATATCGTATAAAATTTAGCATAAAATAAATGCATTCAAATAAAACCTCTTTAAATCTGTAGAATATTATATGCTATACAATCAAAAGTCTGAGAGCTATTTTAGATAAATTATTTCATTTATAGGGTTTGTTGTATTTGCAGTTGACTTAAATATTCCTTATGTGTTTGGAATTTATTGAAAAATAAATTTAAAACTGAGAAATGTATGAATCAAAACTTTTTTAATATGTTGGTAAGAACACAAAAGAATGATATATGGAGGATAAAATAAAAATATTTAGAAATGACAATAAAATAAATAAACCAAGAAAAAACTTTATCATAAATAAAGTTTTTTATTCTGTATAAAAAGGGAAAAAAGTATTATTTTTGAATGTGATTTAAGGGAGTTCGGCACGTCCATAGGAGATTATGCTAAATTTCGTAAATTTATGTACCTTTTTCTCAGAAACTACTTCTCATGCATAAAACTTTTACAGTACGTTATGTGTGCTATCAATAAAACTTTAACGAAGGGTTTTGTCTTTTTGTTAAAAATTAAAGTAATTAAGAATTTAAAAAAAAAATGTCAAATTCCCTCTTCCCCTAAAATTCAGTTAAAAAAAGCCTTATCTAAAAAAGTTTGCTAGATATATCTAACTTCCTCAACTAAGATGTGTAAACATGTTAAAAGCATGCTGAATGAAAATTTGAGGATTATATAAATAAGTAGTTTTTGGGAAAAAAGGTACATAAAGTGAAAAACATTACATTTTGAGAAAACAGGCTTTTAAGTAAAAATTTGTAATTTATTGAGCATTTACTTTTTTAGTACTTTCCAGAAGTATATGAAGAATTTTCTTTATGCTCTGTTCCTACAAAAGACTCTAATTTTCTTTTTCATTATTTTTAACAATTTTGCCCTTTTTTTTTGCATCTCAAGATGCTTCCTTTGGGCTACATGAATTCTTCATGAATCTAATTTTTTGAAGCATGACACAGTTACAACTTGGTTCAATATCACAATGCTTTAAGATCATTAATTTTACTACATGATTTATACTGAGCCATAGACATATTTGCATAGCCATATTTTCCCTTAATTTTAAGAGTTTTTAATTCCACAAATATAGATCTTGGAATCACTGACCATATGGTGTTATTAACACTCATTTGGGTTTTAAGTCTTTCCATGCAAACATTTTCTTTATAACACGTGGTCACCTCTAAAAATTGGCTTAATTTAATTCATTAGGTATATAGCACATGTGTATATGTTTATGAACATAGTGCCTTTCGTTACATTCAGCTTCTGCCTTTTGAAACTTGAACCATGAGTTTATACCTGCAGGACACAGTACATGTTGAGGGCTCTCGTTTGAAGATGAAAATAAGCAGCCATTTTTCATGCTGCATAGATCATTGATATTATTTCTAGTAGCCATATAAAAAAAATCTTTGAATTTTTGATATCAAAATGTCGGTGAGTCGGTTTCGACCACTCAGGCTTTTTCCATCACAAATTTTTCCTCTGTTTTTGCTTTTAAGATCCAAAAGACGTGTACCCATACACTTTTGGATAACCCCAATATAGTAATTTTTCCACTTGAAAATCAAATGATTCGTGCTTATCAGAAACTTATGCAAGGGGAAACGCAGGTGCTCCGAGCAGAGCCTCATTTGATGCGCGTCAAGGAGTAGCTTCATTTAAAAAAATAAATAAAAATACTTCTAATGATCTCTGTTTCCTCACATCGCATATCATTTTAAACAAAAAAATATTTGAACTTTCAAAAAATATAACAAAAAATTAAATTAACTTTGAAAACCTCCAACAAACATTGTTAGGAATAAGCCTTATATTTTAAAACTCACGTAAAACAAGAATACATAGTTCTTTTTATATTTTTTCTATTGCAAAAGGTTTTTTTTCTGGAGTATTCCAAACTATTATGAAACCAGTTTCCAAAATCGGAGATTAACTGTCTCGGAACAATATGGCCTTATTAAAAAACTCTTGTGATTAAACAAATGATTAATCTAATTTATTTCTGACAAAATTCACTAGACTTTGTTCAGGAAAACAATTATTGACTAAAGTTTATGAAATAATTTGTTTTTTGTGCTTACGAAATTATTTATACTCAATCAGAGAATTAAATATAATAAATCCATAAATTAATTTTTAAAAATTTTTCCGGTATTTATAAAAGGTTTAATTCAAATGGAACATTTTAATAAAATAAATAAATGAATGCAACCAGTAGCTTGAATGTTTTTATTTGAATGTACATATATTTTTAAGTAATTCTTTTTTTCTGTTGAGCCAACGAACTTAACTTTAAATGGGCCGCTATAAAATTAATTACATATGTTGCCAGGCGACTAAGACAAGTTGTTTAATGAAGAATAGTGTTTTCATGAAAAAAAAAACATAACTGCAATCCATCAAGCTGCCTCATCATCATCAATCTCTACGTTTTTATACATAGTTTTCAATAAGAAAACAACTATGAATTCGGTTGGTAATAGTTCTTTTATGATTCACCTGCATAATTAAAAAAGATATAAATTTCTAAGAATATTGATGAAAGAATATTTTTAAAATTTTATGAAACAAAAATTTTAATAATTTATTAAAAAATTAATAAAAAAATAGCTTAGGAAAAATGTATTCATAAATTTTTGAATAATTAGAAAAAAATTAAGTCTGCTTGTCTGTTTTTAACAAACAGCCAAACAGATTTAACGTGGTCGATCGCATCCACCTCAGTGCACCACTTCACGTGAGGACAGGCAAGTTGTGCGCATGGCAGTGACGGATCGCTCAGTCACATCACGAACCACAGCACAGCACGTTGAGTCTGTAACGCATCATTTAGTGTCTGCGCGTACCATTCGAAGCCGTTTACAGCAGAGTGGTCTGTCCGTAAGACCACGTGAAGCTTGGTCTACCCTTAACGCAGAACCACAGACGTCTCCGCCACCAATGGTGTGATGAAAGAAGGATGTGGGTGGCAGAATGGAATGAAGTTGTCTTTACTGACGAGTCACTCATCTGTCTGCAACACCACGATGGTCGGATTCCAGTCTGGAGACACCGTGGAGAGCTGCGTTATGCACCACCCCACTGGTCCTGCACCGGGTATTATGGTATGGGGCGGTATTGGATATCACTTTCGCACTCCTCTTGTACGCATTGCCGGTACTTTAAACAGCCAGCGCTACATCTCCGAGGTGTTGGAGCCAGTTGTCCTTCCTTACCTTCAGGGCTTGACCACAACCATATTTCAACAGGATAATGCACGACCACACGTGGCACGCTTCGTCTAAAGGTCCTTCGTCAATCACCAGATTGAATTGCTTCCCTGGCCGGCTCGCTCTCCGGATCTTTTACCGATAGAAAACATGTGGTCCATGGTTGCTCAACGATTGACCCAGATTACACCCCCAACTCCCACACCAGATCAACTTTGGCAACGTGTGGAAGCTGCTTGGTCTGCTGTACCCCAAGAACACATCCAAAGTCTCTGAATCAATGCGGAGGCGTGTGGCAGCGGTGATCTCCAGCAAGGACGGCTACACTGGCTACTGATTCTGGCCGGAATCACACTTAACAGAAGTCTATAAATTTAATGATTTGATACTTGGTCAACATGTTATCTACAAAATAAATTTTGTTGTGCTATCTCTTGTCTTTCTTGGTGTTGCATTTATGGTGGCCATCAGTGTATAATATATCCTCAAAACATTGAAAAAAATATCGAATATACAGTAGTATTTTTTTTCTTGTTGAGTTTCAAATTCCAAGGAAGGAAATTGATACAGAGCTATTTGAATCTAGTGATTACGGATACACCCAAACACAAAACCAAATCTATTTTAGGATGGCTTCATTAGAAAACCTTTCACGTTTTTTGGAATCACTTCTGTTGATTTGAAGTGATTCTCATTTAAAAAGAGAACCAAGAGTCACAGAAAAATAAAGCTTTTCATTTCTTATTCCTAAGTTAAAGGTTCAAGTTCCTCTATTTTGATTTCAACGATCGGCAACAAAAAGGAAAGTTCAAAAAAGAGTAAAGTCGATTGTGTGTTTACCAAGTTTCTGTTTTTACTTGAACGAATAGCTATTTTAAAAGTTAAGATAAAAAGTAATTTTTTTTCTATTCATTTTTGTTTCTTTAATTTGAAACATAGATTAGTTACTTTATCTTCTTACTAAATTTAACTCAGTATCAAAATGTTTCCGATAAAAAAAATTATTAGAATTTCAAGGTTGTTCCATTTAATTGGTAGAACTGGCTGTAACCGCCAGAATGTTATGTATACGAAAAACTTGCTTGTTCTTTTTTTGCTACTTTACAACCGAGTATAATGCTTGCTTCTTGTTTGAAGGCTTGCAGGCCTTACACACTGCTGACTTCAAAAGTGTTTTGTTTTCGTTGAGAATGGAGACTTCCATCTTTTTTTACTAACTGTTCATGAAACAATGTTTGTGGGTTCGAAGATAAATTTAAATGGTAATAGCAGCTATAATTAAAAAAAAAACCGAATTTTTCTGGAAATAATTTTTAATTGCTTAAACTCTTACAAAAAATTATTTAATCGAACTTTTTCTGCACATTATATTATATATTATTTATATATTATATATGCGTATGTGAGAGTCCACGTACTTAAGATTCAACTTCAGGAGCGAATTAGGGTTGGATATATGTTAGCATCTGAACAATACAATGCATTTAGACATGGAAAATTTGCTTTATAATATTTTTTTCCGTAATCCCTTAAATAATTGTATTATATCTTATTTTTGTGATTGTTATACGAAAGAAATATTTTTGAATTTCTTTTCATTACAAAATATTAATGGCGTAATCAAAAATAAAACTTTCATCAGAGTTTTATAATTTTTTACATTAGAAATGTTTTAAGCAAACCGGAACAGGTTCCAATTTCAGAGCATTTTGTGGGACGTCGCCCTTTTAAAACTACTTTAGGGAAAGGTAATTAATTTAGTAGGACTGGTGAAAGTAGCAAATATTCTTCATCGGTACATGTTGTTCAGAAACTAAGGTTAATTAATTTTTAATTAGTCAGGAAAACAAAAAGGTGGCAAAGATCTTTATTTTAAGGGGGTCACTTCACAAAAATCATTGAGAAATTGATTTTTCAATTTTCATTCAAAAATAAACGATGATTCTTGCTTTTAATACAGTTTAAATTTTTACTTCAACTAAATTAGAAATTTTTTAGCAATTCACATTAGGGCTCTAGTATGTATTACTTTAATGTAAAAATGCTTACTTAAAATTGCAATTTCTCGAAATTGTGAATTGCAAAACGGAACATTTTCGAAAATTCTACTAATTCTACAACTCTGAATCTTTGTACATGCATTATTACTATTTAAATAAATATTGCAATGAGATATTTTGTCAAAAAGTTCTTCAAACAAAATTTAAGGATTCAAATGTTGCATGAATTATCATTATTTGGACCTTTATACCATGTTAACCCACATATATCCGCCTTTTGCAATATTTGACTCTCATTTCTATATCTTTATTTTGTTATATACACCTTTGCACTTTGTCATACACAACAACAACAACCCACATATATTAACTTTTAAAGCAAGATATCAATCATTTGCATGACCAAGTAATTCTAGCGCGTTTTTCACATGTTGTATTTTACAATAATGCAACTAATGAACTTTTTCAGGAAAATTTGTAGGAAAATTCGGGGAAACTATGGGAAAATTTAAATATGATTCGGCTCATCTAGGGCACAAATGCGACCAAATGCCGAAAACCCGAGGTCAATTGGTTGCTTATTGGCTGAGAAAAAGGTACGACAAAATTTGGAACGAAGACGAAGACGAAATTTGCGTCCTAATAGCGCTTTTGTTCCACTACGTGAAAAACGCGCTAAAAACCTATTCACAATTTGAAATGTTCTCATTAAAATAAAAATGCCACAATAAATGTTCATAAAAATTGGTATGTGTACAACTGGTGTATTTTTTAAAAAATTTCTTTAAAATTAGTCCTTTTTAAAATTGTAGAAATAAGGAAAATCTTTTTTGAGGTGACTCATTTATATTACATTATTCGTGTAAATGATAGGATATAACTTCACGTTGAATTTTATCTTTCTCTATATAAAAAAGAGTTTTTCGCGTGATACTGTAATAAATTTATTACGTATTATCGAAACAATGCCACCGTTCAGGATAACTTGCTAAGTTGGCAACCCCGATTTCGTTTGTGCCGTACGCACTGAATAGGCAACCATGTGCTTCGTTTTAAATAATGTCGACTGTACAGTTGCGATGGTACATTATTGCAAACTCTCACAGAAAAATAACGCAACGATTGTCTGAACTGGAATCACTGCGGGAGAAGAAAGGTGTTGTTTCACATGAAGACTTTTTAACAATCAACGGAACTAAATACTCCCCTTTCCATCAAGCTGCAAGAGCTGAAGGTTTTATCAAAATCTGAGTACAATACCAATTCAGTGATGAATTTAACTGAAAAGGAGCTCCAAGAATGAATTTTGAGAAAAAATCAGCAAATAAATAAAACTATATAATACATGTAAATTACAGTCTTATAATTTAATTTGAGCAATGTGTATGAACTGATATATAATTTATAAAATGGGAATTGGTCCATCTTCAGGTGAACAGGGGGTATCCCTCCGCAGTATGTTTCAATTAAACTGCAATATTACTTACAAAATTTTTTCCATAAAAATAAACAATGTCTTAAAATTAGAGAAATGTCGCGGAAATCTTTCACATGAAAGGAATGATTTAATTTCCTCTCTTTTCTAATTAAATGGAATAAAAAATATATAAAAACTCCCTATTTCGCTTTAAGCGTTTCCAAAATTCAATAAGCAAAGTAAGTATCGATTTAGTTGTTATACCGTAACTGTTATCGTATAAATGTCTCGACATACCGTTGCTAAGTGCTTCAATTATCAGCTTAGTTCTGTTAATTATATACGAGAAACTTCTGCTTTCCCAGAATACTAATAAACTTTCCGAACTGTCAGCTTTATCCTCTTGACAACTGGAAAATTGCTAGTTGATGTAAATCACGTCTTAATGAGACCACACAGTCGCTAGTTTTCGTTGATATTCGCTTTCAGAAGTACAATTATGCAATTTTCTGAAATTTGGATAATCACCTCTAACTACTATTCTGAAGTTTATTTCCGAGTGAATTATACTTTGATATGTTTGAAGGAGTGAAACGGTTTTCAAATCTTAGAAGAAGGGTTATAAGATGAGTTTTAAAGTGTAGAGAATATACTAATACCATTTGTTACCCGCCCGCTTCGCTGGGTATTTCAAGGTGCATGAATACGTGTTTTATATATATATATATATATATATATATATAAATTATTGAGACATCTCTAAGTCCCAGTATTAAGCGTTCTATTGTATTGAAAAACATTCTTAAAACTTTCACCATATGATTTAAATCTGAATAATAATCTCTAAAATTGAAGTAGAATTATCTTTTATGCTCTCGTATCCCCTCCCCAAAGTGTATTCTCGCAAAGCGCATTTTTAATGGATCTTTACTGAACACAATGAATATGCTTGCCAAATTTAATGTCTAAACCTAATAAATCAAAAACCTAAAATTTTTTTATCAATACATCCCGTAACCCCCTTTGAGAGTTGATTTCTGTAAGACCCGTTCTTAGCGGACTTCATTTCAACAAAAGATGCATTCCAAATTCATTCCTAGTGGATCTCTATTCAGTAAAAATAGCATGCTTGCTAAATTTCAAGTAAGTGGGTCTAACAGTTCTAAAATAGGAATTTTTTTTATCTATAACGCCCTTCAACCCCTCATAACCCCCCTTAGAGGTCGATTTCCCTTCATGAAATGAGGATGCCTACCAAATTTCAAGGCAGTATGTCTAATAGTTCAAAAACGGGAATATTTTATAACGCCCCTTAAGCCCTCGCAACACCCCTTGGGGGTCAACTTCAGCAAAATCCGTTCTTAGCGGATCCCTACTTCATGAAAGGAACCTGCCTACCAAATTTCAAGTCTGTAGTTCTAAAACAATCCAAAACGGTAATATATTGATCTATAATGCTCCTTAAGCCCTCGTAACACTCTTGGGCGTCGATTCTCACAAAATCCCTTCTCCATAAATAAAACATGCCTACCAAATTTCAAGTCTGTAGGTTTACTAGTTTCGGATGTATCAGCATGGGTGATTGAGTCGATTTTCTTTTTAGCATCCTTTTATAAGCTTCACTTGTTGTGGAATTTTTGAACTCAATTTTTACCCACTTTAAAAGGTCAGATTAATTCGAAATTTTGCTCACTTATCCAGGACCGATGACATTACAATAGTTTAATAATTTTGTTCTATTTTCCTGATCAAGATCATCAGAATTAATGATTCCCCATTTTCAGATCCCATCCCGCATCTGGAGACTAATTTCAAGTCTCATTTCCAGATTTGACGACTAAAAGGTTAAGTTACAACTCAGTTCGATTAACTATAAAAGGGTGTTTTTTAGTTTTTTAAAACTATAATTTATTTTTACATATAGATGTGACTTAAGAATAGTATTGTACCGTTACACAAAAGTTAAACTGTATTCATTAAACATGATGAGTAAATCATTACATTTTAACTAGGCGTTACTCGTCTGCTTTGCTGGGTATTTCATGGTTTTGTATGGTTATATATTGTTTTTAGGCTATTGATATCCTAGCATTAAGTTTTCGATTGAATTAAAAAACATTCCTTTAGCCTCGTATCTTGATTTAAAAAGTGCAGGACATGAATTTCTAAAACAGAAGTACATCTTTTATAGTAGATTTCTATTCAACAAATAAACATATTAACCAAATATCAAATGTGTAAGTCTAATAGTTCAAAAAATAACATCTCCTTAATCACCTGCATCCCTACTTGTGAATTGATTTACATAAAACTCGTTCTCAGCAAATCTCAACTCAACAAAAGAAACATGTTGATCAAATTTCAAGTCTTTAGTTCTTATAATTGGGAAAGGAGAAATTTTTATCTATGACGCCCTCATAACCCCCTTTGGTAGTCGATTTTCGCAAAACTCGCTTTTAGTGGATAATTACTAAATAAAAACCTCATGAGAAAAACTTTAACTTGTCTGATGATTTAACAATTTTTTTAAAAAAAATAAATATAAGTATTACTTAAAAGTATTATAATTTATGAAAATTAAGAATAAATTAAAGTAAAAATAAAACATTTATCAAAACAAAGTACTTTTTTACGAAAAGTTATAAAATTTCTGTTAAGTAATACTACTTCTTCAATATAAACCCCATTAAAATAATTTAACATATCATTTGCTATTTAACATTTCCGTACATTTTTCAGAGTTCTTCTACGAACAATCTGTCACATTTATATATTGCGACATTATTCTAGAAAATAAAATTCTCTCCTACATATTTAAGAAATTTTTTCTTTTCTGATTATACTTTCATGAATGATAAAAATAACACTTAGAAATTTGAGTAAAATTGAAAAACAGTCTTTCAAAAAGCAATGATTTTTAGTGATGAACAGAGTTCATTGTAAACATTACAGTTATATTTTAGACTTGGATTTTTTAAAATAATGTAGACGTGTAAGCACTTGATGTCAATTAAATATTTTTGATAATTGATGCTGTAATCGAATGAAATGTGATCAGTGTGCATTTAAGCGCAGCTCTTGCGTCTTAGGGATTAACCTTTTAACTGTCATGTCCAAAATTATCTCGGGCACGGCAATAGTTCTTTAAAATGACACGCCCGAAGGTAATACGGGGTAATTTTTTTGAGTGCATCTTATTGTGTTATACCCGAATACATATTGGGAGAAGTTTATTTTGGACTCTTTATCAAACCCCGAATCTATATCAGGAAAAGTCAATTTGGGCTCAATTTGATAGATGGTGTTTGATGAGCAGTATTTATAATACTTCCTTGATTAACCTCAAAAATAAGAAATGAAGATAAACTCAAGCCAAAGATTGTTTTTGACTACAATCTAACTATGGGTGGTGTAGATCACTGTGATCAGGTAGAATATTAACGATTAATATATTATTGAGTGAAACTTAAAAAAAATCCCAAAAGGCTCGGACATATTATGAATATTGCCTTATATATACAATATCCATATAAATACATTAGCATATGCCACATAAACAATATAGATATATATGCTTTTTCTGTATATATCTTAATAGCATTTTTACATGTAAGTTTTTATCTTGGTTTTCCTAAGAAAAATGGCTTTTATTAATTAATCTAATCTGTATAAGAGAAACCTTACTATTCTCTCTATTCCTATTTTCATTTTATTTTATAGTCTGTTGTTACCCCCACGTGTGATAGATATTGATCTATTTTTTAAAAATAGCTCTGTTTTTTATGTCGAAAATTTCTGCTGTAAGAGGAAGGTTGATCCATAAAGTATTGCTTAACCCTAAATTCGCTGGCCTGATTCAGCAACAGCTTTAGAAATCATAATAGGTCTCCAATTTAGTTAAAACTCTCTTTTGGTATCTTCAATTTTAATAGCTCTACACCTCTATTTCTTGTTTTGTCTGTTTTTATCTACGTACTATATATACTTGTCTTTAATACTAGTTTTTAATATATATTAATCTTTTAATAAAGAGGTATTTCTGAATTAAGAAAACTATTATTTTAATAAATATTATATTAAAATTGAAATGTGAAATACACTCACTTCTAAAATTAAGCACGGAGAGGAAAATGCTAATTTCCGGAAGCCAATCAGAATTGAAGAGGATGCAATTCGCTGCAGAGGTAGATGGAAGATGGTAAATATGTTAGGTAACAGCCAATCGTGCTTTCATGTAAAGAAATGTGCAAAAAGGACAGTCTTATAAGAAGCCAGCTTTATGAAGGGTTACAGAAGTTGATTGTAAGTGCTGATAGAAGGTGTTTAAAAAACTTTCGTACAATTTGTTTTCAAGACATACGTGTTTCTATGACTTCCAGAAAACGAATGGAAGATTCTGAGCGCTGGCGTGCTATGGGGCGCATTGAAGAAGGGCAGTCGATCACAGATGTTGCTCTTTTCTTCGAAGTTCATCATTCTGTAATTTCACATTTATGGAAACAATTCCAAACCACACAGACAGTTGTCCGAAGGCCCGTAGGTGGCCGCCCAATGGTTACAACCCCTGCGGAAGATCGATTTATTGCTATTATAGCCAAGCGGAATCGCAGAGCGACCTCCACACGTGTGACATCTATGGTTACAACGTCCATTGGTAAGGCTATATCTGCAGCTACTGTACGCTGAAGATTACATATGAATGGACTGTATGCCTGGGTATCTTGAGTTGAGTTTGTGTTCCTCTATCCTTCCAATCAAGAGGGGCACGATTAAAGTGGTGCCGGGAACATGACAATTGGACTGTTTCTGACTGGGGCAATGTCATCTTTACTGATGAGTCAAGATTGGCTCTGGAGCCAGATGACAAGCGTATAAGGATTGACAAGCGTATAAGATTGACAAGCGTAAACAAGGAACACGCAATCAGCCCCAAAACATCACCGAACATCACGCATTCTGAGGCGGAAGCATTATGGTGTAAGCAGGGATTTCATTAGGATACCGCACCGACCTGCACATCTTTAAACGGTGTTCTGTGACGGCTGTCCGGTATCGAGATGAAATCCTAGAATCCATTGTGAGATTGTACGCTGCAGCAGTTGGCCCTTCTTTTGTTTTAATGGACGATAACGCACGTCCCCATAGGGCTGACATCGTCGATGACTACGTGGAGAGTGAAGGGATTGCGCGTATGGCGTGGCCAGCATATTCGCCCGACCTTAATCCCATTGAAAATCTTTGGGATGCTCTCGGCCGTGCTGTATCTTCACGTTTCCCACCTCCAGCCACTCTTATTGAGCTGTAAACTGCTCTACAAGAAGAATGGCGATTGCTTAATTCTGCGGTGGTTGACCACCTAATTGAAAGCATGGTCAGAAGGTGTAAACTTTGCATACAGATGAGGAGGGATCGCATATCCTATTAATGCCCTATTTTCATTTTATGCTGTTTATTTTCTTTCACTTTATACAAAATTCAGTTTAAGTCTCCAGTATGACATTATCTGATAACTTACAAAAATTTAATATTGTTTTCATTTCTGTATATAATTAATGATTTTGTTTTATGTATAAATATATATGCTACTTTACTGCCAAATTTTGTGTCAATCAAGGCAGTATTAGTTGATTTTTTGTTGCATTTTACATCTTCGTGCTTAACTTTTGGAAGTGATTGTATATTGAAGTGTAATGATCAATTTTGTTTATGTAATTTGTTTCTTTTAAATATAAATCATAGCAAAATAGTTTGCATTATGTTACATTTTTCCAATAAAGTATTTCTTAAATTAGTGATTGATTCAGATATTTATTTACCTTAATAAAATATTTAAAAAAGTGTCTCACTCCTTAATAGCTTATTCATTTGGCAAGCAAATACTCTTAAAATTTGGTCTTCTCAGCACATTAACTCTACTTTCACTCATTTATGTAAAAATTAAGAACACTTTTAATTAATAAAAGTGTGTTTTCAATTAGTTACATCGTTATGCAAATTAGAAATTTTAATATGAGAAGTAATTAAAGATTTCAAGTTTGTAAAAACAATTTTAATTTAAGAGCATTTCAATTAAGACATGCCAAAACTTAAGAACCGAAATTTTTTTCCCCGTAATGGTCATTTTGATAATCTTTTTCAGTAACATTTTCAGGAACTATTAAGCGTATAATACAAATTTTCTTAGAAACATTAATGAAAAACAAATCCAGACCCCGGAAAAAATGCTTGTATCATGGGAGGGATTGAAATAGAATTAATGTTTTACGACAGTACAGATTTATACGTTTCAATGAGGGTATATATATAAATACATATAAAATTCATTGAGCTTCTTCTCCAAAATGGAAGCGAGCCAAAAATAAGAAATATTTCAAAGCCTTCCCACGTCTTTCTCAGTGTTTAATGTTTCAAAAAACTATTTCATGTTTTAACACATATATTTTGGGGTTCCAGCTTATAAATATGTTATAAGTTATGCAATAGAAATTTGTTATTCATTTTATCAGATTAATCATCCTTACAATTTCTCTTTAATAAGAAGTTCTTGTAGTCATCAAAGAATTCTTACAATAAAAACGTTTCATTTTTCGCAAGATAAAAGGTTTTCTAACAGTCTGAAATTAAAATTCTTATAGTATTATGAAGGTCGTTCTGAAATTTTTGAGATGCACCTAGATTTTTATAGTTATACTTGTAAGACTTTAGAAGAGTTCAAAGTATTCTCCACCAGCATCAATGCACTTTTGTATACGAATTATCCACAGTTTAAACGCTTCAAACTATTCCTTTCTTGGATTTGATAAAAAAATGCATTTATAGCCACATGGTAGCCTAGTGGTTAGAACATTGGACTCCATACCGGAAGGCCTGGGTTCGATGCCACCAAATCCCCACCGAGTATAAACGGAGAACGTGCTCGTTAAATCAGTGGGTCCGAATGGTGTCGCCATCTATCATGTTGTTCCGAGCAAAAATCGCATTGTCACCTTCGTGGGGGCTCAAAGCTTAGGTTAACGACAGGCGTAAAATTCTAGCCCTTAGCCGCGATGAATTTCGTGGACCTTGATCTGATGTTACTGTCGATCAGGTGGCATAAGCAACAACAACATATTTTTTTCTGAAAGAAAATGACGTCCACGTAAGTTCTTTTTAGATTAAAAAATAACCGAAAGTCGCAAATAGCTAGAATAAAGTGGATGTTTTACCACTTTAATTTGTTTTTGCTTAAGAAACTCAACTGTTAATCCACCTGTATGGGAAGACGCATTGTTATGGTGAAACATTAATCCCTAATATTCATTTCTTGGAGAATTTCTGGAAGACATTTAGTGGTATATCAGTTTGCTATTACTGTATTCTGCCCTTCCAACTTGAATACTTTGACCAATCCAGTACTTCTGAAGAAAATGGCATACATTACCTTTTTCATTGCTCGTTGTCTTTTCACCAGTGACGGCGTGGGATCATTTTCAAAGACCCATACTTTGATTTTTTGATTAAGCCGGAACGTCAAAAAAAGGTATGTACATTTTATCACCCGTTACAATTTTAGAAATGATTAATTGGCCACCATCATTTAACACAATTTAATGGTTTTTTTTACTGATTCTGACATGCTTCTCTTTTTGGTTCTCAGTTAGATTATGGGGAACCCTACGGAAAACTACCTTTTCATTCGTAATTCTTCATAAATAATTTTATGTATGTAGGAAAGGAGTGCAAGTTTTCTTTTACTTCTTTTGATTTCTATTGTAAGAGATGCACACTAATCGAAACCACGTGAGTTTTAGCTGTGCGATACGATGAGGTCATGTATTTATAAAGGGGGCAGAAGAGAAAAACTGGAGTTGCACCAAAGCTTGAACGAAGGCAGGTCAGAGGAAATCGGTCTCTCCGTTGTTTTGAGAAAGAGTACGTGTTTTCGGAATTAGTATGGCGCTATCTCGAATTATTTAAAATCCCTTGTAAATAGTAAATGTTTTAGTTGTGTTATTAATAAATTAAGTTATTTTAACTCTGCGTGCTTATTTTAACATTAAAATCGAACCTTCCCTAGACGCCGTCCACATGTATGGCTACGGATCCAATGTTAAGTTCCTTTGTATCCTTTGGTAGGTACAGCGATTATCATCCATTAACACTTTTCGTATGTCAGATACATTATCCGGGATTACTGCCAACCGTGGCCTTCCTGTGTGTTTTTCATCCTGAAGAAAATTGCGACCTCTGCAAAATTCTTTAAACTATCTGAGTACAGTATACATGGAGATTCATCCTCAAATGCTAATTGCAGCCTTTGAACACATTCGTCTTGATTTAACCCCGCTTTAAAATCACAGAAAATTATAGCATGATAATGTTCTCGCATCAACTCCATTTTCTCTTCTGTCTAAAATTTATTCTACGATAAACAACTTGAAGTCAGTCAGTAAAAAATCGTCTACAGTGTAAAAATACTTTGCATTTTCAAACGAAACCATTAATTTTTTTTACAACTTGTCGTCTGCGCGTATCTCAAAATTTTTATAGATATCCTCGTATAATAAAAAATATATTGTAAAAGTGTATTTTATCTTGAAATATTTATTATAATTTTTAGTTTTTCTTAATTTTTAATTCCCTGATTTTGTTGCATGTATATCCGGGATAAAAATATTTAGTTATTAATATGAAGATAAAGTTAGGCGTAGCGAATATTTTAAAAATAAAAATGTTATTAATAAATAATAAGTAATAAAAATGTATTTATCTTCAAATAACTATTTTCATACTGGATAAACATTAAATGAGGTCATCTGAAAATGATTAAATAATTTAAGTCATTTAATGAAGAATGTGTTTTTTGTTACAAGGAACATATTTTGTTGGAATCATTAAATTTTCTTCTGAATCAGTTTTTGCACTTATGAACTAAAATCCATTTTTCAAAGTATTTGTAATTGCACGTAAAGGCGAAAACAAATTGAAACAATTGAAACTTTTAAAATGTCGAGGACTTTTTAAACTGCAAAAATTGATAACTATATTTACTTTTGTTCAAAAAGCGATTTTGCAAACATGTAAAAAACAAAATTAAGGGCTCATGAAAATTTAGTTGAAAAATTACATAAAAACTATAATATAAATGAACTTATTTGAAGGTTTTCTTACTCTTTAAACATTTAATTGTACCATATTTTTAATCAATCCATCAATTTAATTAGCTTCGAAGATTTAAACAAACTTGTTTAACTTAATAATTTATTTAGTACTTTTATGTATGCAAAATAATAGTAAAATTATGCGTTTACATAAAGTTCATAAGAACATAAAGTTCGTTTTGCTTACTAGTTCGATTTTAATTTATCTTGATAGAACCTTTTGCAATTTAATTCAATGAAATCTGAAGGTGAAATAATCTGAAACTACGCAGTATGCATTCACGAAAATCGAAATTCATAAAAAAATAGTTATTTGAACATCTGTGTTTAGATTACCATAAGAATGTAATTTAATCAGTTGCGCAAGCCAGGTGTTTTCTATTTTCGATATTACAGTTCTCTCCGTAATAAGACAAGACGATAATACAAAGTTTACCTGTGCTTTTTCAAGAAAACATTTTTTATAGGATTCAAACACTGCTGCCAGTTTTATGAAATGAAATTCTTTATTTCTGCAAAATTCTATGACTAAAAATAACTAAGAATTGCACCAATTAAATTATGTAAACATTTAACATCTTTTATTAGTATAAAATGTGTACTATCTTCATTAATGCATTGATTAGCTTTCATAATCCTAGCTAACATCGCATGGTCATTCACCATGATGGCAGTTCATACCTTTACATTAATGGAACAATATTGATACCTTTCATGACCATTTTTTTTAAATTGGAGTCGATACGAACTACTATCACGGCAGATCAGTTGACATCCACTGTGAATTTATTATCCTCCGGGATAAGCACATACGTCCAGTTATTCTCATCCTATTTTCAAGACTGGCAAATGGGTCCTATGCTGCTTTCTTGTCGGGCGGACATACAAAATTTGTGATCGGGCATAGGAATTTGTAAGTCACAAGCGTCTTAAACAGTTTCTCGCAAAATCTGAATACCTGTTTCATCTCGAAATTTATTTGCCACGTAATCAGTTGCTGTGCGATGGTTCTCCTGTCTTCCATAGACATAATTCTGCAACTGCAACCTCCTATTTTGCCCTTAATATTCACCATTAGAACTTAAGACATGTGTGGCGAAAGCGCAATAGATGGCGCTCCCACTTTCTCTGTAAAAAGAATATGTTTTTTATAGTTTCGGTTCTGATTTAGTTCTGCCTTTTAGTTTCATCTTAATCATGTTGATGTTTTGTTTCGCTGTTATTAAAGGCATAAAAACTATCTGGTTGTTTGATTCATGAATTGAGCAGAGTTTATTTTGTAGTACTTAAAATTCTACCACTGAACCACACCCAGTTTAGTAAGATACGGATTACATGTTCATTCAAACCGGCATAAAACAGTTTTAAATAAAACCCATCAAAAATATTTATTCTGAAATAAACCATTTAAAAAAGGAATGAATCGTCTTAATTATATATACATCTAAATAAAATGACTAAAAATATACGTGAACAATGCAATTTTCCTTCTGCAAACTTTGACAGAAAAAGAGGAAAAGGAAAAATAGTCTCTGACATAAATATGGTTAGTATATGCATGAGATGAAATTTGATTAAAAGAAATTTAATAGGATAATACTAATTTTTATGTGGGCTAAATAATTCAGGCCTGTTAACTAGAAAATTTAGATAATTAATGGTAATATTTAGAACAAACAGTAATACTTGTATTGACTGAATAAAAATGAGTTTTTAAATTACGTATTTAAATAATTTATATTATTTTGCTGAATAGTGTCATGTCGATTGCTAGTGGCTATTAAGCATTCAATTATTTTACTGCTCTCTTAGCATTTAACAACGCCAAGTTTTTTTTGAAAAGGATGTTGAATAATAACAGTTGAAGGAATGTGTAAATTCCCCGTAAATTGGTCATAACAGTTTCTTTTATATCGTTAGTCAATATCAAGAGAGCTCTACCTCGTTTACATAAAATTTCTCCACTTTTCTAAGAATTGTTAAATGCAAATAAATATTGATAGATTAGTGTATAGCCAGCATATTTCTTTGAGTATTTTTGTTTTGTTTTGTAGAACGGATTCTCCATAAGCATTGAAAATTTAGAATTGCTTCATAGTTCTTTTCAGGAATTTATTGAAATTATTTAAATGCTTTTCATAGCTCGTTAAACATTAATTTTAAAATTTTGAAAAATCAATTTAATCCATGCAAAAAAAAATCACTTAAAATTTTTCTTTTTTTGAATAAACACTATTTTCCTTTCTCTTTTTCTAACTGCCTCTTTCTTTCTCTCTATTTCTTCTCTCTTTCTGCCTTTCTCTGTCTATGTATAACTATGCATATTTGTGCAAGCTCGTTCATGTTTGCTCAATTCTAACTTAGTTTTGTGTATTGAAGCTTTAAAAGTAAATTTATACAAACAATTCTTCTCAAAGACTCACGGTAAAAAGATAAATAAAAAGTATTTGAATTTTCAACTAGAGTAAATTGTTATAATTTTTTTTAAAAAAAGGGGGAAATAATATTTTTTTACATTTGATTGTAATACATCATAAATGAACACCAATTTTGAGTTGACCCAAAAACTACAAATGAAATAATAAACAGAATATTAAGAATGATCGAGTAATAAAGTTATAGTGAAAAACTTGAATTACATTAAATAAGTTAAACATGAAAAAACAAACTGAAAGTGGAAGGAATTATTCCGCAAAGTGCATTACATCTAAGCCTGTATTGACATACTAAATCTAAAAATTCTTCTAAAAATCATCATTTATCAAACAGCCCACGCAGCAGTGTCATTTTTCATCCAAGCTTAAGAACTACTGTAACCTTAAGCATATATCTACTAAGAAATTGAAAGAGTAAAAAAAAGTTATTTCTTCTTCATTCCAAGCAATCTGAAGTAACCTTAAGCATATCTCTTCCAAAAAACTGAAAGAGTGAAAAAAGTTATTTCTTCCTTTTTCCTAACAATCTGCTGCATCGTGGGTAGGCGTTTTCATGTAACTGGAATTTCAGTAGAAATTGGAAAGAAAATCATTTGATAACGGAAAAAAGCCCTCGTAAGAATTTTGATTGTCTTTTCGAATGCTTTTTCACTGTCATTTTTGTTAACTCGAAAGAATAATGATTTCAGACAAGCTGATATAAATTTCCAACGGAAAAGTTTTCTTTTTGACTCACAGGAAAGCTTAGCTTAGTGAAAAGGTACACTTTTTTTGAGTTAAAATCTTAGATTAAAATAAATAGGGAAATCTGGTAAGATATTTGTTTCAGTAAATATTGTTTTGATTCGTAGTTTCAATTTTACTTTGTATTTCCTAATAGACTTTATTTAAAGTATTATTATTATTATTTGGTTTCATTATTTCATTTAGAACCACATAAAAGAGAAATAGTTCTCTCTCTTTCTATGTATACGCTACGTGATATTGGAAGTGCAACACCAAGAATGATTGGACAGAAAATGAAAAAAACTCTGCAAATACTGAGAGACAGCAACGAACAATGAGTGATACTTATTTTGAAATGATACTCTTGACACAAAGCGAAAGCTACACCAACTCATTAGGTTGTACGGCCATTATGGACAGAGACACATGAAGCAACATCTCTAGGTACAGAATCAATGAGAGTACGAATAGCGCTGTTCATTCCTTGTCAACCATTTACTCCAGTTCGTCCTCTGTACACGGCGGTGGTAGGGTCTACAAATGGCATCCAATCACATTCAGACGAGAGATCAAGGAACAATGGTGAGCCAGGAAGCATTTGTACATCTTGTAAAGTACGTTGGCTGATGACTGCAGCATGCAACAGGTATTTTCATGCTGATAGAGAGCATCGGGCTCCCCCGATGACAGGAAAGTGGCATTGGATACCCGCACATCATACATATATTTTCCGGATTGGACCTATCACTATGTCGGCCCACACTATAATGAAGAAATCATCAGTGGGCAAACAGAGAATCATGACTTATCTGAGAACATAACCCTGCGTCTTTCCATCACTCATTTCTCTTTAGCCCGGAGTCGTCTGACCCGGTGGTCAATGGAAATAATATTAACAGACGCCATTATTGGAAGTTACTAGCAACCAATTTACGGATTATGGCTTTGGTTGACAAGGGAAAATTAAAGATGTCTTTCATATACAGAAAAAAAAGCAGTATAAGTGGTTTAAGAGGTCACTACCACTGGATGCATCGATTCAAGCGTGCCAAAGTCACCCCTCAATTTGCCTCACTTATTTTTCAGAACCAATTTTGCTACATTTGGTGTAATATGGACTTGTCTTAGTGGGTATCAGCTGATATTTGCGTATGAAACAACCAGCCAACCTGCCCTTTTCTATCCAGTTACAACGCCCGTCCTAAAATCGCTTGCCTACTAAAACTGATTCCGTTGGCGGCAGCCTGGCATTCTCTGTTATTATACGTATCTTCCTGGACAAGAAAAGGCTCTTTTCTCTATGCTCTATGGCACACACGTATTACTCGATGATGCATTCTTATTCAAATTTTATAAAACATTTATAAAACCAATTTATAAGACATCAAAGGCAAGACTTGACTTTGCAAGGAGGAGGGGGGGGGGGAAGCTAATATTCTTCGTTATACCACTGGCTGGAATCGTAGACTGAATGAAAAAAAAACTTTATTTTCTTAGCGTAATATTTTTTTTTAAAAAAAAGTCTTATTGATAAGCTTATTTGTTTTTATTCTTAAAACTTAAATTATTGCTTTAAAAAAGAAAATTGAAAACCTCCAAAAATGTTTTCTGTTACATCATATGCTACTTAATTTACCACAAGCATTTTAGTAGGACGAACAGTTCGAACAAGCATAGCATCATTCTATTTTATTTACTCTTAGTTTTTATTGATTAAAGATATTTGATGATAAGTAAGTGTGTTGACGGTTAAATATCTTTCACAAATGGTTACAAAAGCCTAGATAGTAGAAAAAAGCACTCTGAAATGAGATCATGTTGGATAGGTGACTGAAGTGTCTTTGAACTAAAGAAAGGAATTATAATATTATTTGAAAGAGAAACATGCAGTGGCTTTCAAATCACAAAGAAAAGAGAAGTTTCATCTGTCTGCTTATAAAAGAAGTGACATTCGATTTGTTTGTTTTGCTGTTTCTTTGTTTATTTTCCTTTTTTGTTTCTTTTTTCCAGTTGGTTTCAGCAATAGATGTTCCTTTAATCTCTTTTCTTAAATTGTTTTCATTCTCACAAAATAAACAGGATGAGAAAAGCGTGATTATAAAAATAAAGAAATTTAATCCTACGAAAATTGAAGAGACGGAATCGTCACACATGCACACACTGCAGAATTCTAATAAAATTAGTATTAAAATTGATCAACATAAACTCTTAAAGTTCCATAGTCAATGTAATAAAAATAGAAAGTAAATTTATACAGGGTGTCCATAATTAAACAACCCTACTTCAAAATTGTGTACAGACGAAACTATTGTTCAGAAAGTTGTAAAATTATGTGTACGACATAAAGAAATGATGGGAATTTGTTTGAGCGAATAAAAAATTAGTTCAAAATTTCGCCACTAGAGGGCGTTTTTAATGGAGATCATATTTAGCATACATTTATAACACTTTACAAATTTTGTTACAACAATAAATGCTCAACATGATGACCATCATTTTCAGCTACTATTTGAAATCGTAAGATAGCATGTTCCACCGTTGACCGCAGTGTGTTCTGGGAAATGTTAAGAACATGTCGTGAAATACTGTCTTTGAGATCAGGTAAAGTTCTTGGTTGATCACAACTTACCAGCTGTTTTAAATGGCCCCAAAGCTGCATCGATTGAGGTCAGGTGATCGGGGAGGTCACAGATGACGAAATTGGTGGCTGATCACACGTTCTTCTGTGAAGTGATGTTTGAGAACGTCCTTAACACAACGTGTAATGTGTGGAGGAACTCCATCTTGCATAAAAATTATGCGTGAAAGGCACTGACGTGCTTGCAGATCTGGAATAATTTTATTCCGTAATAACGATCCATATCACTGTCCAGTGATAGAACATGTTACTCGACCTCCAGCTCCTAATTCCTCGAAAAAATATGGGCCAGGAATAAAAGACTCGGAAAACCCACACCACACCGTTACTTTTGGTGAGTGTAGCGGAACTTGTAAGGTGGAATGCGGATTGTTTGTTTCCCAAATTCGGCAGTTGTGAGTATTCACCGAACCGTCCAAATGAAAGTGTGATTCGTCTGTCCAGAGGATATTCCAATTCCATTTTGGATCAACTTCCAAATGAGCAAGAAACTGCAGTGAGAACAGATGTCGAGTCTCGAAATCATGTGGAAGCAATCTCTGCACAATTTGAGGCTTGTATGGATAGTAACGAAGGATGTTTCGCATGATCTTCTGAACAGTTGAACGAGGCAGATTCAATGCTTCTGCCACACGGCGAACACTTGTACCAGCCTGCACGTTGGATGTTTTGTCCAATTCCACCTGAAGTGCAACTTTCTCTATTGGTTCCGCAGAAACAGGTTTCCTTCCTCTTCCAGAACGAACATTCAACGATCCTGTTTCTTCAAATTAGATTTTTAACAGTCAATGGACCTTTTCGCATTCCCTTTAAAGTCCGAAATTTCCGTAGAGCAACTATTGCGGAATTATCGTTTTGATAGAATAACTTTACTAACAATGCTCGATCTGGTAAACGTAATGACATTCTGATTAGCAATACCGAGCACACTGAAAATAAACTAATCTCCCATGAAGGTTTATTGCTTCTATAACAGTTGCTGTGTGACGTCGAAAAAATTTGCATATTTTCGTCTTCCTTCGTGTAAATCCTTTGAAAATTAGTCATCAAAGAAGTTTAGTTAAAGTTTGCAGTTCATTTTAGAGATTGTGTTTTTTAATGAGTATCAGTTATTGTGTTACCGTGTCCTGTGCATAAAAAAGCGATAAAATACAAATAGAAAACCGGTAATAATCGTGGCCTTCATTTTTTATTGCTAATTTTTTTTATTCGCTCAAACAAATTCCCATCCTTTCTTTATGTCGTACACAGAATTTTACAACTTTCAGAGCAATAGTTTCGTCTGTAGACAATTTTGAAGTAGGGTCATTTAATTATGGCCACCTGGTGTATCAGTTTACATGATTTCTAAAATGTAGTACTTAAAATTATTAAAACATTTCATAATTAAAAAGGATTACGATGGAGAATATATTTTATTAAATATTATAATGCTATTTATGCTTATGAACTGAGGTAGAAATGTTTGACAAGCAATTAAACAAAATAATATACAAGGTTTATATCATAATGATGTTATTAATTAAACAGCAAAGAAAACTAGATTGGATAGAGCTAAAAGAAAGTATGGAGACAATGCTACTATTAAAAAAATAATATTGAAACTTTTAAAGATTTTGAAAATTTTTAATATCAAGCAAGTCAAATTATTTTATCTTTAGATTCAATAAAAAAGGAATTAAATTTCATTGATAACTTACTTAATAAAGATAACAGTATAGATTGTCATGTATATAAAGGATCTTTATAATTTAAAAACATAAGGTAAATGTAAATACGAATAAAAATTATCAAACACAATACCATACTAAATTACATATGAGTAAATCTTGCAATAATATATTAACTTTACATTTAAAGAGAAACACATCTTTATATTAAATTAAAATATCATTTATATGAAAAGCTTTTAAATAAAATAAAAAGTAGTTAGAACAAAATACTTAATTTTAATTTGTCTATAAAACTGTGGAATTATAAGTATTGTAAATGAAATGTATATAAAAATTTTACTAATGATATTTTATTAAAAATATATATATAAATGGCAGATATTTATAAAGTAGCCCATCTGAAAAGCCACGCTCCTACCGTTTTCGAATTCCCGCGTGTACTGGAAGACATTTCTCCCTCTTATTCAAGTTTTAACGTGATCTCACCACAACCAATTGACATTCAAAAATTGCAATTTTTTTGTGATGAACCTGGTGCGAAATTTTCCTTTTAACACAGAGTTCGAGACGTCGTTATTTTCTTCCTGATTCCCTCAATCCAGCGGTTTTTACACTGCATTCCGCGGATTCCGGTAGGTTCCCAGCTCCTTTCTAAGGGGTCACGAAGGCTTCTCATATAATGTTAAGATTTCCTTCTTTTACAAACTCTGAAAGGCCCCATGGAAAAAATGAAAGATGAGCCATTCTAGAGTAAATCACTGAATTGCTTCCAATGAAAAAGCATGTGTTTCAATAAGGGTTTGCAATCCCGTGTCATATTTTCAATCCCGGGATTTTGGGATTACATTATCCAAATCCCGAGATCCCGGGATTAGGATTGGACTATTTATTAAAAATAAATACATATTAGCATAGTTGAAATTGTATAATAAAATTGAAAATGTAATTAAAAATTAATTTAATATTATTTTAATGAAACACAAAAAAATTTTATTCATCATAAAAACAAATAAAAGTAGTACATAATGAAAATTAAAAAAAAAACATTTCTTCATTTCTTGTGTTTCTGTTAATAAGCTTATAAAAACACAGCTCCTCCAGCGTTTAATCGTTGAAACGGCTTTTTATTTTTGTTACAAATTGTCCTGCCGAAGAAAATGTACGTTCGGATTCTTTACTACACTCATGTCCATAAATTAAGGATAATTCAGAATCATACAGAAATTGAACTCTAAAATAAAAATTTCACCAGTAGAATTATCACACACATCTTGAAGTAGAATATGCAAATTACAGGAAACCACCAGATGGCGCGGATAGTACGTCACAATGACGAGAGTGTAAGAGGGGGGTATATAAGGAATGGTGGCAAAGAAGTAAAATTGTTCACAAGCGCTTTAAAAGCCTTTCAGTGCAATAACCGCATAGTAATGGCACAAAGGAAGCATTTGGATGATTTTTTACGTGAAAGAACTATCGGCCGACTAAAATGGGGACGTACCCAGCTGGAAGTATCCGAGGAACTAGAAATCGCCAGAGTGTCATCTCCAGGCTTTGGCAACGATTCCAAGATGATGGTAATATGAGTAGATGTTACAGCACAGGTCGTTCCCGAGTTACAACGCCGAATGAAGACCGGTATTTGGCAGTTACAGCCAAAAGAAACAGACGGAGCACAGCATCAGACCTATCTCGTCAGCTCTCTTCAGCTACCGGTACGACAGTTTCAAGGCAAACCATGTACAGACGCTAAGGGCACATTGGTCTATAAGCTCGTAGGCCTGTCAGATGTGTTCCCCTTACCGCAACTCACTGTCGCCTGCGATTAACCTGGAGTAGAGAGCATGCATTGTGGACACCGCAACAGTGGTCTTGTGTGATGTTTTTCGACGAGCCCAGGTTTAGTTTGCAGTCTGATTCTCGCCGGACTTTCATATGGAGAGTGCCGGGTACCCGTTACCACCAAGAGAACCCCATTAAACGACACTGTTACGGTGGTGCAGGATGGCTCTTTTGTGGAGGAATTATTCTTGGTTCCAGAACTGACCTGCATGTTCAGAGTGTAACGATGACAGGTCACATGTATCGGGATGTCATTCTGGAACAACATGTACGTTTTTTCGGGGCGCCATGGGTGCTGAATTTCTGTTTATGGATGACAACACCCGTCCTCACCGTGCAAACATTGTAGACGAATGCCTTCAATCGGAGGATATCACCCGTATGGATTTCCAGCATACTCACCGGACTTGAATCCAATAGCGCATGTATGGGATATGCTTGGCCGACAAATTGCAGCCCGTCAACCCCCTCCCACCTGTCTACCGGAACTTCGGAGGGCATTGCTTGATGAGTGGTGTAATATTCCCCAAGATCAGATTGATAATTTGATACTCAGCATGCGTAGGCGTTGTAAGGCCTGTATTGCATCATCCGGGAGACATACTCCGTATTAACTATCATACTTACCATGTTATACTGTTTTTTTGTAAAAGGTTCTTTTTTAAAATTTGCTCCAGGGAGTAAAAATCACAATTTTTATTAATTATGTCAAACATATAGCATCTTTTTTGCTCTTTACCTTTTGTTTAATAAATAGACTTTACAAATAAGTCAAATTTGTTTTGCTTCTGTCTCTTTCTTTGCCTGAACTTCATTATCCTTAATTTATAGACATAAGTGTAGTAGGTGTGATAGTCTTTAAATAAGAGTGTGTTCTTTTCAGGTAGTCACCACGTCTCCCTCCATTTTCAAAAAAGAGACATTCCTTTTTGAACTTTTGATGTCAGTGTCTCAAATCTAATAGACTGCATTAATGCATTTACCTCTTTGATAACTTTATTTAGTTCTTCTGCTACACTGAATGGTTTTTGTATGTATAGATTGATCCAGTTATTGAATCCGAATGTGAATCAATTTCAAGTGTTATCTCATTTGAAATTGAAGATCCAGTCGCATGAGCTGTTAGTAATGCAGTGGAATTTGAAGTGTCTCAAGTTTTCCAAGCAGGTCTGCCGTGAAAAACGGCATTTAATTGAATAAGGAACTGTGACAAAGTCTAATTCTTGAGATGTTGCTTATATTATTGAGTAAGCATTGCAGTGAGCCACTTAGATCAGTGCGACGTTCTCCCATACGAGAAATGAGAGCTGTGCTTATATATGTATATTTTAACCTACAGCACCTATAATTGCAAAAAAAAAAAAAAAAAAAAAATCTACGAACACACACATATATTTTACAAACAAAACATAAATTTTTGAAAAATTAAATTCTTAGAAAATTTGTATGAGAAAATTTTTTAAAAATATAATTCAGACACTCGGGATGTAAGGATTGAAAAAAACCGGGACCCCGGGGTTGAAAGCCCTATTAGATGTCTTCCAAAAATTCTAATTGCCTCTGTCCAAGTTAGCAGACTTCGGACATCCTGAGGGTGGGAGAGATACCCGTTTTTTGACCCCACTCGCGATGGGGAGAAAGTTACACAAGAAAATAAGAGAAAACATATCAAATTTCATGGTTTAACATACACACCCACCTCGAACCCTCCAAGGTTCAACACGTTAAAAAACGGACATTAAAAGTGTACAGTACAAAAAAAGTAAATAAGATACATTAAATAAAATACCAGATTCACAATAATTTGAAAAATAATTCAAAATATTATTCAGAGAAAAATTAAATCCCGGGATTAGTTATTTGAATCCTGGGATCCCGGAATTTGAAAAAACCACCAGGTACTGGGGCTGCAAACACTAGTATTTAAATTTCAAATTAATGAAGTAACGCCTTAGAAAAGGAAATTTCTCGTAACAATAAATTAAAAAATATAATTTTAAATTATTTATACCATTACGATAACTGAAGACAGACGAATTTAGAAATATCAAGAACTTTTATAGATATTTTTTGGATTATGATTACCTTATCTCAATTCATATAAAACTTATTTTAATCATAAATATATTGATTATCAGTCGTTAAGATATATTAACATACAAATTCTATAATTACAACTTACGAATTTACCACACTTTAAAACTCAGAAAGAAAATTAGTTAATCGTCTGATTGTGAAGAAAATATATTTTGTATAGACAATTTTTCTAATTAATTAATAAAACTGTTAATTACATACACTATTTTCTATTCCGCTATAAAACATTTGGTGGCAACACTCTTTTACACTTTTTAAATGCACCAGATGGCACCACGTATTTATTCATCTTATAATGGTATTGGGTATTTAGGTTTCTTATTTTGTGTTTTCATTGTCGTTCAGAGGTTTCAGAAGAATAAAAGTATGTTTTTGTTCTATTTTTTTGTTTTATTTTTGTTAACATTTTAAAATTAATTCTGATTATTAATCCTGTTACTTTTTAGAAATATATTTGGCCAGTATATTTTTCTGTTCTGGAATGATTTTCATAGGAAATTCATAATTTTATTAGAAAGTAAGGGAGAAAATTTAAAAAGTTATAAAGGGGTTTATTTCTGTAATTCAGGCGCAAGCCTGAATTTACGAATTTATGTGATAGCAAACCTATCCTTTACTTGATCATTTCATTTTATAGAAAGAAAAAAAACAGAGCCGCATTTATTTAATTAATTGCTTATTTTCTATTCTCTTCCTTGTCTTATATATATATATATATAAATTCAAATTAAAGAATTTTAATAATAATCGAAAAATAATCTTCCTACAAGATAAGAGAAAATATGTTTAGAAACAGACACATACTTTCAAAAGATTACCAATAAAATAAGCATAGCAGATTGAGGAATGCTATTAAGGGGTTAAATCAGGTTTCAGCAGCAAGTCAATTTTCCTCCATCGAATTTTATAGTACTGAGCAAAAATCCAAATAACTATAACAGTTGAACATCAAAACATGAGAAAAAATTCCAAAAAATAGGTAAATTCCCAATTTTTACAAAAAGCTCTAAGGTTATTGAAGACAATTAATGAATAAATATTATAAAAGATTCCAGAGAAATATCGTAAAAAATTATCAATATATTAAATTCAAAACATTTGAAAAGGTTTTTTAAAAAAATAAGAATGAAGTAAAAATTATTAAAATTTTTAAAGAAAGAGTTCTTAAATTTTTTTGAAAATTATTTATGCAACATGGTAATTTTGGACCTTTGATTAATTATTTACATAACGATGGTAGTATCAAAATCTGAGTGGAGAAAAAAATTAGTTTGTTAATGAAAAGATACATGAAAAAAGTAAAAAATATATAACAAATTTGTGTAAATTTTATGTCTTGTGTAACTTATATTTTAAATATTCATTATAAAATTAAATGAGTACTTTTGTTCTTAACAATAATTCAGGAATATATCTCAGATGATAAATTTATCTCTGACTTATTCAAGTAAATTATTATTATGCTTTTTAAATAGAAATATGTATATTATTGTTTAATATTTAAACTAAGAGAGAGAGAGAGAGAAATGCTTATGCAAACACACACACATGCACAATCACACGCACGCAAGTATGCACATTATTAAGGTTTTGTTTTGGAATCAGAGTGAGTTACAGAGGACAGAAAGTTATTTTAGTTTTGAATTCTGAATTTAAATTTTACCAAACTTTTTTATTATTAGACCATCATTATAACGATATAAATTATATGAAATATTTTCGATATAGTTTTGTTCATAAAAGTATAAATAGTACAATTAGTTGCTGATCCACCTTATGGGTAAGCTTGTAATCTACTTTTAATGATTTTCGTAAACAGGGTACAATTTTTTATAGTACTAATCAAAAAAGAGAGCAAAGTTTATCACAATTTATGACATTGTTAAAATTTCTCATCATAAGTTTCTAAAAGTATTTTAATCATGCTATTAAACTGAATTTTAGTTCAAAAGATCTTCAAAATCAAAATTATAAATAAAATGAATTTTTTATTCTTTGAAGTGTACGATAATTCTCTTACTATTTTTTTATCGCAGTGGTATTTCAGTTATTTATAGCAAACGTTATTAAATCTTAGCATTCTTTCTCGTTTGGTAATATATGCTTAAAAGTCATTTTGCAACTATTCAGAACTTAGGCTAAAATGTGATTATTAATAACTAGTACTATAACTAGTTTACGATTCAATAAGTGATAATTGCTTCATTATTTTAAAAATGTTTAAATGCTTTTCAAGCTTTTTACTGCAATGTGTATAAATTATTCTGTTTCTATTACACATTCATACATTATACATGCATATTCTTTGCAAAATTCAGCTTATAGATAATATAAATTTACATAAGAATATTTCTAAATTTTTTCGCCTGCACTGCCATTCAAACGAAGCAAGTAAATATTATCATTTATTTAAAAGGAAACACATTCAGAGGGTTCTTAATTGTTGAGATACTTAATTAGTTCATTGAATTAAGGAAAAATTTAACTTTTCAATCGAATTCATGAAAAGAAACTCTTGAATTAAAGGAAACGCATTCAAGAGAAAATGAAAAGTTACGGAAATCATAGTAATTGGTTCGTATTTTGTTAAATTTTGATTTAAATATTTTTAAACTTCCTTTGGCGTATTACTGAGTATTTGTTGTCAGTAAGGAATTAAATGGAAAAAAAAAGAAAACTTTTCAAAAGGTATTTTATCAATATCTTTTGCATTAAAAGAAAATAGACTCAGATAGGAAGTATCTAATGGAGACTAATTAGATATTTTCGAACAGGAAAGCTGATTAACTGAAAAATACCTGCCATAAAAGGGTGGAAGTAATTGAGGAATTTTAGGTGATGAAATCATGAAATAAAACAGCATGGCTGATTGAAAATTAATTCGCTAATTGGCAATGCCGCAAAAATATCCCAATTTTTTCAAATTACGATTAGAATGATGGAATAATTCATACAATTAAATATATAGAAATAGTTTTTAGGGAGTCAGTTATGGTATATGGTTTTATAGCAGGTTCTCAATGCGTTTTCAACTAACCTCTAGGGATATCTATTTTATGGATTGTTTGTTCGATTTGACAACCTCGTCTTATGAAGGAACCGGAATATATGTAAGCATTGGATTGCATTTAAAAAATGAAATGTAAACGGAGATGATTTTGTGATTTTAAATGTAAGAACAGGTTTTGCGATTGTAAGTGAAAATATTGAATTTAATTATTGGTTATTTTTTTTTTTTTTGGCGATTTAGATTAAAATACGTGAAACTTTGTGAATAATGCTGGGACTTATTCTAGAGCAGGAACTAGTGGGTAACGGAGAATATTAGAGTCCCCCTGCAAATTGAGGTGTGGGTTCCCAAGCCTATCTTATATAAAAGAATGCGTACTTGGTGTCAGTCAGGCCTTGGGCCACCTTGAATTTCTGGGTTCCCCCGAGATACAGGGTTTGTGGGGGTGTATGTTATGCCGCTGGCAGGAACTTAGCGTGTCTGTTATTCAAACCTTTATATTTAACACAATTTATCTTTATTATTACTGTTTAATATTTGAGGTTTATTTCACTCCTATTGAGTGCATGCCATTAAGATATTAATGCATTTAGAATGAATAAAAGTTGTTGAGGTTTACAATGAGTCTTGTTTTGTCTCCTCAACACATTAATAGATCAGTTTCCAACTTTGGTTACATATACGTATAGTTAATATTTAATATCATAAAGATAAAAGAATATTTTTTCTTTCAAACGGGGCTGCAAATTGGTAATTACTAATGCAGACATAGTACGCTTCTCTGGAGCTGGTATCCCTTTCTAGTGTGGCACAATATATACTAGTATGGATACCAATTGCCACAATGTAATTTTGATTCCGGGTCTCCTCTCGAAAGGGACCTGAGCACTGACGATGCGAAATTGTAATAGAAATTTAATTTTGCCAAAAGAACCAGAGCCAAACAGGTACTCTAGGGTCCTTAACATGCCGCATAATCATACGACATGAATACTGTCGATTTTTTTCATCATGAAAATCCCCCGACTAGGGCCGGGGTAGAACCAGCAAACTCGGGCCTATAAGGTCAGCACCTAACCAACTACGCCACACAGCCGGTAGATAAAATAACACCAATTGAACTAAAATACATTTCATAGATAGCTCCCTAGTAATAATGTAACAAAATATGTTTTATGGATGTTAAAAAATAGAAAATACTTTGTCTTTAGACTTTCTGTCTTTTTCGCAGGATATTAGGAACAATGATTTTTTCTTGAAAATAAAGCTTTGAGGAAAAGAATATTTTGCTCTAATAGTATTGAAATAAGATTAAAAATAATTAATTGTTTCAGGAATTTATGGCACATGTTTCCAAAGTTTTGAAATTGTACACCAGAGTTTAAGAAAGTGTTACATTGTTGTTACACATTGTTTGAATTTTTCTTCACGTAATTTAAATACCTTTATGATTGAATTTACATATAAATAATTAAGAATTTCGCACTTAAAAATATTTATCGAGAGCGAGTGCAAGAAATTAAAATATACTTTTGTATTTAATTATTTTCTAAAAATAAATACATTCCTTTTGTTAACTCTTAAAACAATAAGGAGTGTCTCTTCGCTATTTTTAAAAAGTAATTCCGAAAATACTTTCTTAAGTCAATAATAATTTTTTATTGCATATAAATTAATCTTTTCCTCTCTGAAATTCATTAATAATGATACTTTTATTAAGAAGTGCTAACCCCTCTTAAGACAGATTAATTCAAATGATTACTATAACTGATGCGCAATTTACAGTTTTTAAATGTTTTCTAAAATTATTTAATTTCAATTTAACATTAGGGGAAAAACATACAAATGCTGTCTATTCAAAAGAATAGCTATTACTGGATACGGAATTTTTGAATTGCTTTATAATGGTATAGTCAAGAGGTGGGCAAATGTTTTGCCTCGAGGGCCACATTGAGGAAGCAGACGGCCACAACTTTTTAAAATGATTGCATTCATAATTTAACTTTACATCTCAGAAAAGGTATAAATTGTGGTACAAAAAATCAATAAATTTAAGTTAAAAAATAGTGGCAGTTTTATTCAATTTATTTATTGTTCTAATTTCATATTATCTATCTCTGCAAGCACATTTAATTTTAATAAGACAAATGTACCCTCTCACCTTTTCTAATTGTCTTGGCGAGCCGCTCTTTACCCACAACGGTATAGCTTATAAACTTTTCACCATTAAAAAATAAATAAATTTCAACTCGCAATCTCAACAAGAAAAATTATTAAAATTAATACAAAGATTATTTATTTTCCAATTTTTTATTCCTTAATCCTTTTTCAAATGGAATATTTTGCAATATGAATTTTCCTTTGATATATGCATTATCCATTATTTTAAATTAACATATATTTGAAGCGTATAATACTTAACCTTTTCAACGCCGACTTAAATTACATTAGATTTTACTTTCATCGATGGGAAACTTATCATCCTTTTGGGGAGATTTTTAAAGAGTATTAAGTTTTCAAAATACTTTGAGTAATTTATAGCTTCAATAAATAACATGTGCTCGGTGCGTTTGGATAAATTATAAAAGAATTAAATCCAAGACTTAGTAAAAATTAAGTCTCCTTTGATACCTAGAAACTGTACAGATTAACTTCGTTGTCGTAATTCATACTATCGTCAATCAAATCAAAGGTAATAAATAAATAAAGTCTTTAGAAATGGGAGTCTTTGGTAAAAGCTTTGCTAATATTAAATAATCTTCTGTCTGGATCGTTATTTTATATAACGCAAGGTTGTGTTTATAGTAGGAGTAAATATTTAAATTTTGAGATTAATACTTTCATTTTGTTATGCTATATGTCATTATCATGGTATTGTCATTATCAATTACCTTCATCTTATTCTACTACTGAGTGGGAAGACATGAATGTTGTGCATATGGCCATGGCAACTCAATATTGAAAACTTAAGTGCAAGAATTAGTATCTGTTACACAAAACTTTGTGTCATCCTTATACTATTCGATGTCATCTGTAGCAGAGAAGGATTTCACAAGGCTCCCTTCTGTTACTTTAGTATCTTCAGCATAGACACATGCGACTGCATTGGTGCGTTAAACACTAGACAAAGAAACAAAAGGCGTGACGGTCATTTAAGACGAATCAAATTTTGCCTAAATCAGAGAGTGAATGATTCTTACATGGAGTATAGTCATACTGGCTCTTCTTTTGATGATAGGTAACATTTAATTTAACTCCAGTACACCCGATACATTAATAATGGTTGTTAAATGTTTGAAGTTTTCTAGAATATTGTCATTCCTTACCTTCAAAGCCTGTTAGTGGCAAATTTCAGTAAGGATCATGCGTCTAGCAGTTCTTCACTGCTCCCTAGGTTGCATTAATGCTTTCGCGTTTACTCATTCTCCCTGTTTATTATGCATCGAACACATGTGGTCAATTAGTGATAAGCGTTTACCCAGTACTTACCATCCACTATTACGCCAGTTGAAGTATAGCAATCTTTGGAAGCAACATTGACTAACACACCTCAAGAATACGCTTAAAACCTATTTCTTTCAATGTGCGAAGGTAGTTTGTAGTAGTTATTACCAACCACGGTGGTTACACAAAATACTGATTTCTTCGTGTTTTGAAAATTGAATGAGATTGCATTTTTCCATTTCTTTTTTGTATTTTATGTTATTTATCCCATACATATTGGTTTGATATCTTTTGCTAATTGTGCTTTTACATTTTGGATGACAAAAAAAAAAAAGGTGCAATACTTGAACTTAACCATACTCTAAGCCATACAAATTATCACCCAAAATATTATCTAACCGAGTTTTAAAACAAATTTAAAGGTACAGTTTATATAATTCCCTTTTTTAAATTTTCTTATGCGACAAAAAAAATGCTTAGCATTTTTAGTATGGAATTGAAATGGAGCATTAAATTTAAGACTACATTTATTTTTGAAAAGTCTTATAGCCAAACCATTCGAATTTTTTTTTGCTACAGTCTGAACATTCTTGATATACATCAAATATGTTAACAGGAAATTATAAATGATCTATATAACATACTATAGTATAGTAAATGCATATATGCGGTTTGGCTCTTTTAACCCAATCAAGTGCATTATCTAATCATATAATCATTATGCCATAGTTGGCATTTACTATAATATTACGAGGAGTGGAGTATGACTGTTAATAAACACCGAAACTTGAACTGGACTAGATCCTTTTTCAGGCACTTTATTTCCTGTCAACAAACTTTGATATTGTTATTTAATGTGAAGTAAAAATTTATCAAGTCTCTTTCCTCTTTTAAGCTAGCTTTTACGTTAATCTATTAATGATTTGTCCCGTTATGTTACCTTTTTTGTGCCATAAAATCTATTTAAATAACATTTTGTTGATTAAATCATAACTTGATTTGCCTTTCATGTGAATTTTTATATATATAACACATTCAATTTCAATTTTATTCTGAATTTTTTTAATCAGAAACTGATCTAAAAGTATTGTTTTTCACATATAAAAAAATTTAACTTTTAAGTATTGAAATTATAACTGAAATAACTATTTGTATTTGTGAAATTTAGCGTAACGACGGAAAGTCAAAAGCATACAAATAAATGCAATTTAGAGATATATGGTAACATCAAATATTTCTTTTGATGTAACGATTTCCTCTTTTTGAATTAACATATCTCTAATTAAGTAAATAAAACATTGTTTCTGAAATTAATTATTACATGCGGCCGTGGTTCCCTTAATAACATTTGTCCTTTTTCCCGAGTAAAGCTGCTTTTGGATATAATTTAATTTGTCTCAGATAATGAAGAAAACACAAAAAAGGGAAACTTGTCTCTGTGTTTCCTTTTTATTACAAGCTTTTATTTAACTTACAATGTATGTATGTATGTATGTATGTATGTATGTATGTATGTATGTATGTATGTATGTATGTATGTATGTATGTATGTATGTATGTATTTATGTATGTATGTATGTATGCATGCATGTATGTATGTATGTAATTTGTTCGGGTGGAATCTTGCAACTCAATTTTGAAGCTGATATCTTCATCCTATTAAGCTGAAATTTTGTATACACGTTTAGTTTGGATGACAATGCATGTTTTGACCATTTATATTCCGATATTGCAATTAATTAAGAATATATTAATTAAAAACTTTAAAAACCATTAACATTATTACATCAATGCAGACCAAGTTTGATATGTCTGTATTGTTGTAATAATGTTATTGTTAGAAAACAATGACAAAAGTTGGCGTCGAAAATCGGTTTTCAGCCAAACTGGAATTTCATAACGCTGCGCTATTGACTGTAATAATTATTTGTTTAAAAAATAATTATGTTTCTACAACGTAAAAATAATCTAATTTTTACAACGTATGGAATTTTTTTACAAATTTCTATCTATTTTCTTGGATTTAAATTCAAAACAAAAAAGTAGAGCTATTTTTCAAGTAGATTGTGGTACATTGTATTCCTTTCTCAACGCTGCCAAGTTAAACTGAGATGGAGTATTGTAGAAATTCTTTAAAAAATGTTCTAATTTTAATCTATGAAACCCAGGAAAAAAATAATTACAGAATCGGAAAGATCATTTAATTCGTTCCGATACGGTATAATGTTTTTTACAAAATAATAATATTTGTATTTCTTACGATTTTTTTTAAATGAGTCACAATCGATGCGTTTTTATGAAAATAATGTCTAAATTATTGCGCATGAATTTTTTTTTGTTTAGATGAATCAACATTCCGTACTAAAACAGCTTATGCGTTGCTCTTTTAGAATCAGTCATTTAAAAAATAAAATGCCAAAAACTTTTTTTTTTACGATTTTTCAAAAAATACTCAAAATTTTAACATTAATAATAACTTCGTCATTTATGAAGATAATCTCATAAAACTTTTTTTTCGTGTGTAGAACGATATTACCCAAGATCTGTACGAAGATTGAAAAAATTGCTTAAAAATTACGGGTTTAAAAAAATTGTGCGTTTTGTCTTTTTGCGAGAATTAATTTAGCTAGACTGTTCGAAAATAACCGGACTGAGAAACCTGTCCAGTGATAACTAAAAAGTAAAAAATAAATTGGAAGCAAAAAAAACTTTTTAAAAACAAGCTTTTATTTAAATGCGCTAAAAAGAATAAAATAAACTTTTTCTGTAAAACTTTTTTTACTATCAACTGATAACGTCATTACACAATTTATATGATATAAAAGCTTGTCGCGAGATTTACCTCTGCAGATAAACAAGTAAATTGATCTGATTGATTTTAATTTGTAAAAATTTCAAACTAAGTAAATAAGAGTACTTTAATCTCGCGACGAGCTTTTATATCATATAAATTGTGTAATGACGTTATCAGTTGATAGTAAAAAAAGTTTTACAGAAAAAGTTTATTTTATTCTTTTTAGCGCATTTAAATAAAAGCTTGTTTTTAAAAAGTTTTTTTTGCTTCTAATTTATTTATACTGTTGTTGCAATAACAAAACAATGGAAGAGAGTTATAATGCGTTTTTACCGCATTACACTGTTATACAAGTATTTTGGCACCTCTACATTATAAATTAATATGTCTGTCTGTCTCTCTTTGTCTATGATAAAATGATAAACAATATATGTTTAATCAGTGTCTATTTCTTGGATTCTGTAGACAGATGATAGTTTGATAAGCAAATAAAATAAATATTACTTATACGTCTGTAAGAAATCCATAGTGCCATTAAAAATGTCAAGGATTTTAAGGAAATTAATATTAGCTATCAAGGGTATCTGAGAGAAGTGATTGTAGAGTTTTTTATGCTGATGTCCCAGTTTGTTATAATAATACACAGTTCAATTACATTAATGTGACCACCTGTCAAAAGCCACAATAACCACCTTTCACAAGAGGTAAGAGGTCAATTAGGTTCCTGAAGGTGTTCACTGGGATGTTCAGACATGCTGACTCTAGTGCCGTGGACACCTGCGTTAGATTACACGAGTGCAGATCTATAGGCGCGAACAACCCGATAGAGATGGTCCCACAGATTCTTGAAGGTTAGTTTGCTGTCCAGAGAAGAACGTGAAACTCATTCTAGTGCTCTTCGAACCACGCACGTACACTGGCAGCAGTATGACATTTCGCATTGCATTGATGGTAGATGCCATCATTCTGAAGAAAAACAATGCTCATGTAGGAGTGGACATATCGTCCGCAAGGACAGAAGTGTACTTATATTGATCCATTGTGCCTTCCACAATGATGATTGAACCCAGAGAATGAGTGGAAAACATCCCCCAGACCCAGAATGCTCGCGTCTCCAGCCTGAACCGTTCCAGCAATGGTTACAGGGTGTTTGCTTTCGGAGGTTTCCCGCTGTATTCATATGTCCAATGGAGCATTAAACGTAATTCATTGGAAAACGCTACTCAGTGGACGTCCAGTTGCGGTACTGGTGTGCAAATTCGTTGCCGATGAACAGCTGTCAGCATAGGTGCATGAACTAGGCGTCTGCTTCGAAGACTTAGACGCAGCAACATTCGCTGAGCAGTTGTTTGGGAGACATTGTCGGTAGCTCTTTGGTTAATATGGGCGGTCAGTTGCTGAACGGTAGCACGTCTATTCGCCCGAACGCTTCTCTGCAGCCGACGTTCACCTCTGTCATCTATGGCTCATAGTGCACCACATTTGTCTCGTCGCTGATTTTGGACAGTCCCATTTTGCCATGCATGGTATAATTTTACCACAGCGTCACGAGAACAGTTCACAAACTTATCCGTTTCAAAAATGCTTTCTCCCTTGGTCCGAAAGCTAATGATCATGCTCTTTTGGACGTCGGATAAACCACTCCGTTTCTGCATTATGCCAACGATTACAATGTTTTCCTAAGCCCTCACCACCCATTATATACACTCAACTACACTGTTATCCTGCACTTCCATCTGCCTTCTATAATTGGTTATTTAACGGCAACGTCGAAAGCACGTGGTGGTCACATTAATGTGACTGGACTTTGTTTATGATTTATTTGTTCTTCAGTCACGTTTTGTTAAGCCCTGTATAAAAAAAAATTAAATGTAATACCATGTTTCTTTTATACAGAAATGTTTGGATTCTCAAGCTATTTGTTTTTCATTGCTAATGGCTTCAATAAATTAAAATTTTATGTACTTTTAAAGTAACTTAGTAAAGACACTCGTTGGAAATATGTAATAATAATAATAATAAATATAATATAGTGAACGAAATTAAATTAATTAAAACTACTGATTTACAATATATTGTGTTTTAGCTCATAGTTACTATAACAACAACTGCGGAATATGCCAAAAAATCTCCTTTTTATACATTTCCTACAGCAAGTAACGATAAAGCAATTAGACACGCACGCATTGATTTATACTATTCGAAAAAAAAAAGCATTCAAAAAAATAGTAAGACAAATAAATATAATAAAAAAAGAGACAAATTCTTATTAAAAACTAACTTATCAAAAATATTCTCTTACCTGTCGAATGAATGAATAAATTAAACCGAAAGCAATTTCGATAACGTATGTTTGTACAGCTGACTCATGATTAGAAAATAACGCGATAGAGAAAAATAAATCTGGAATACGGAAAATGAGAAAAAAGGCGTATTGCTTCACACACGAAACTTTAGTTAAATATTAGCGTGCAGCATTTTTCATTGTTATTTTCTGCATTTGTGGGTTTTAATATAAAAATCTTTTTTCCTAAATTCTTTGAAATTTTTTCCTATATTTGGTTTTATTAATGATCCCTGGAGTGTTTATTTAGACTTATTTGACTTTTTACTTGTCCAAAGAGCAATTAATTGATTTCTTTTTTCCTGCCTAAAATTGTAGACGACATAATAAATGTTAGGCCAATCCACTCATAGAAAAAAGAGAAAAGAAAGATCTTCCCTGAGATTGTCAGGTCTTATTATTTTATTCAAGTTTAATTAATTTTCTTTGAACTGTAAATTAAAAATGAATCCTTAAATTAAATTTTTACTTTATCTTAAACTAAACATTTGTAAGATAATTCATTCTATTTTTTTCTTCTTTAGAATAATCAATAACTCGTCAGAGTTTTTTTAAAGCCAGAACAGTGAAAATATACATCAAGGGTTTATTCTTGTTAAATGAAAATGCACTAATTACAGTTATTATCTATTTTTTATATTCTGTAATCATCTGTATTTTTATGCAAATTATATATTTTTCAAGTAATATTTTTTAAAGTTATTCAGCAAGTACAAATAAAATACCATATATTTTGTATGTGTGTGTGGTGCGAAATAAATTAAAATGTTATTTGCTGAAAAACATTTGTATTTACACACACACACACACACACACACACACACACACACACACAATAATACACACACACACACACACACACACACACACACACACACACACGCACACACACACACACACACAGCCACACACCACACACACAATAATAATAGACACACGTCTGTCTGTGTACAAAATGCATGGAAAAATAAAGGATTTAGTCTACGAGAAGCGTAGAATCTTTACAATAATTTGCATTATTAAGCTAGAATAGCATCTGGAAAAGACACATAAACTATTTTATTGGTTTACTTTGAAGCAGAGTAAGATTTACAGATTTCGATATAATTCTGCTTAAAAAATTCGTATAACATATTTATATTCTCTATAAATCAGAATACATAGTGTGAAAGCGATGCAATCCAAGCTGTATAATTTAAATCCACGCAATTCTGCGCATTACATCGTTATTATATATTTCCTGAATTCTGCGATCCTCCCATTTGAATTAATGGAATATACTAATAATTTATGTACCCAATTTCAATGAACTCTCTGTTCACCAAATAATGTATAATTTTATGATAGACAAAAATAAACAGCTATTTACAAATATTTGACTTTATATAATGATTTCAGTTACCATAATCTTTAAGAGAATCGAAATTGTATCTTCAATAAAACAAACCGAATCATAACATATTTAATATAATTATTAATACATATAAGGCTATTTGTATTCATTATCATTCTGATTATGGGCTACTTATTGATTATTAAAAGCCTATATGTATTCATTATCATTATGATCAAATGTTGCTTATAGATTATCAGAAGCTTACTTGTATTCGCTATTATTCTGAGTATATATTTCTTATAGAATATTAAAACCCTATTTGTATTCTCATTATCATTCTATATTATTTATAGATTAATAGAAGCCTACTTTTATTCACTCTTTTCCTGATTATATGTTACTTATTGATTATTATTATAAGACTATTTGTATTATGTTCTTTTCCTTTCAGGGAATGAAAAGCATGGAAAGTATTCTTTGCAAATATATAAATGAGATACATTACTGATAGAGTAAATAAATTTAATTTTATACTGTAATGACGATTGGGCTTCTCCAACAATCAGTGTATGAGAGTTAGAAGGAAGATTAGCCAGAGTCAAATCAAACACAATTTGTTTACAAGTCTCAACACCCGAACAAACTTGAACAACCCAAGATTAGGAAATGCACTGTAAACTAATTAAGGGAGAGAGAGAGCTAAGAAGACGAAAAAAGTAAATTTAGTTAATAACTTGTTTTAAGCAAACGCTAATCCAATTCAATTATCTAATTGACAAATCGTCAATCATAAATATTAAGCATATAATCTACTGCACACTTTCATCTAGCTTTATATTATCTAACGTTAATCCTCAATGCTATCCATTACTTCTAACCTCTCTCCCTCTTCGAACCAGAAAGTTAATACATAAATACACGGCATAATTTTTATAGACTGCGTCTTCTTCGGGAGGAAGTTTTCAATTGAAAAATATTTAAAGAAATAATTCCCCCCAGAGGATTATTAGAAAGAACGTGGATAGACCCGCTACAATATGTTGTCATATTTTACTATAAAAGTATTCCTAATTAATAAATATTTCAGTGAAATTGAAGTTGAGCTTAAGAGTATAACAGAAATGTAATACTACTTCCTAATTAAATAAATATAATTATTTATTAGTTTGGAATTCCTTAAATGATACTAGAATTTTTGAATAGTCAGAAACTAAACAGTTCTCATTATTATAAATGAGGATTTAATTTCAGAAATAATAAAAAGGTATTAAGATAATTTCTTTTTCATACGGTAGAATTGTCAATTAGGGATTTCGGCAGAGGAAAATTCTTACAGGATGCAACGTAACAAGAACGTCTATTTTCACAGTTTGTTATCGTTGATATAATCCTTCTTTATAATTCATGGGGTACTTTGCTGAACCTTTCTATCTCTCAAAGTTCTTATTAAATAATTCACGACTGGTTGCTGATAAATCATTTCTTTTTCCACATCATTTTGAATTAGGGTTTTTAGGGGCTGCGTTTGTTGTTACTGAAATACTTGCTCCTGCTTATTTATTCAACTTCTCGTTCAGTGTTATTCGTTTCTTCAAAACTTATTCTATATATTTGTTTATTTTATTTTATACTAGCAGTTATTTTAGTTTTTTGAATTTAGAAGAGTTTCATATATTTTTTTTTTTAAAGAGAGTGACTGTTTCTTGTTTTTTTTTTCAATCTATTCTTTTCTCACACAGTTATTCTTTCCTTTTATAGGAAGTAGTATTTTTCTTATTTTTTATAAGAACGTTATCTAAATTATGAAAAAGTTAAAGTACTTGGTTAAAGTTTTTTTTTTTTTTTTGTAAAAATTATTATGGAATAATTTTGATTTATATGATTCTAAATTCATGATATGATTTATGATTTTAAATGAGATTATTGTACAAATTTATACGAGACTCATTAAAGCACTAATATTAGTGCTTTAAATAGGGGCATTCATAAATAAAAGGGAAATTGTTTAAAATTAAAAAAAAATATTATTCAAACCAATATTAATTAAAATTTAATATTTATCAAATACCAAATAATTCTATATAAAGCTTCAAAATATGCTTGATTTATTATAAAATTACTAAAACTAAATTTGACAATAAAATAAATTACTCTGCAGGACATAAATAATAATTTCTTTAAAGAACTATTGCAAAAAAAATTTGTTTGCTAATTTACTGATTAAACAAAATCTAACTAATTTGCATCTAATAAATAGTTTCAGAAATTACTTGTAAAGTACTTAAATTAAACTTATTATTTCGTTAGATCGCAAGAAGTTTCAAGATTTAATATAAAGAAAAATTTAATTTTTAAGTGTATTTTTATGATACATTTGCCAGAAAATATTGCTTTTCTATATTTCAGTTTTAAAATGTGATTAAAATACCTGTTCTAAGTAATTTAGCGTGTTTCATTCTAAGAAGTAAATAACAGAGAGAAAGCAATTCTGAAATAAAAAATAAAAATAAAACTGTTCCAAATTATTTTAGAGACAACCATTTTTGCTTTCAGTGAGTGCTCAAAATTTAATATGAATTCGTCTTTGTTAAAATGCTTTACTAGAGAAAAAGATAAAACGAATTACTGAATATTGATGGGTAATGGAACTGAAAATTTTTTCTTATTCAATTTAAGAGCCAATAAAAGATAATTTGATCACTTTAAAACACAATTCATCACCTTTAAACAAAAATTAATAACAACAATATTGTCGAATAAAACACTTTAACCAAAAAAGACTTTTATTAAGAACTTTCAAGAAATAATAATGCCTCTAACGTAATGGCATTATATTGAATAAATAAATTGGAAGAATTCAAAGAAGCATGCTTCTTTAAAAATGAAAAGTACTAAATTAAACAATAGGCTCATTTTTTCACGTTTTTGCAAGCACCATTGTTTTATATATATTTAAAAAAAATTCATATGTGATTTTTATTTACTTTTATGGATTTTAAAGAAAATTTAACTTCTGCAAATTCTTGCGAGTAAATATCCTTACTAGTAAATGTGCAGCTTTACTATTGGTGTGGTTCATTTTAAATACATTTTTGTCATGCACGAAAATATTTTCGTTCCCATTCTTATGACGAGAGAGATTTTTCTATAATGTGTCTGTAAATTTTTAAAAATAATCTAAATTATGTTATAATATGTGTTATATAGTACAAGCATATACAATAAGAACTATATTTATGGTATTCAAATGAATTTTTTATACTTTATGTTACTTGTCTCTCAAAAAATGGAAAAATTGGTAGTGTATTTCACATTTTTCGGATCTGTAAACGACTTTTTTCTTGATATAACACATTTATTGGTCAGAAAATGGAGGACTAACTAAATCCAGATAGTTCAGGATTCTAATATCTGGATACGATTAACAATTAAGATGTTATTTCAGTATTTGGGGCATGCAAATGAAATATTTTTGTTCTTCCAGGCAGTATTTTTTAAAAAAGGGATAAATATTTGTCAGTAATCAAATCTTATTTCTTTATTTTCTATTTAATTTTTAGTGATAAGAAGGTAGCATTTATAAGCATTTTCTTTCATTAAGAATGTAAAATTACTAAAGAAGAGATTTGCATGGTACAAAGTGGACAAAAAAAAATGAGATTTTATAGTTTTTTTATTATTACTTCTCATTTTCCTTTAGTGATAATGAAATGAGAGCAAAACATTGTCTGAAAATATAATTATTTTAAATAAAATTTAATAAATATAATTTTTTAAAATGAAATATCTTTAATGAGAACTAAGAACTTTGCTGTACTTTAATAAATTTTACCAACCAAATACGAAAAATAAATTTTAATATCAAAGATAATGATATACATTTTTATCAATATATGCAACACGATTCTGAATAAAATATTTAAAATGCCGAAAGTTCTTGACACAAAACCTTTCAAAATTTGGTAATTTTTAACTTTTTTAGCTTTTTTAAAATTAATACTTAAAAAAAAGAATTTTAAAAAGTGTACTCTATTCCCTATATCATTAGCAGTTAATTTTATTAAAATAAATTATACTCAAAGCTATATTACTAGAGAAAAATAGAATAATTATCTGAAACTCAATTATTGTTGAATTTTTAATACAAATGAAATATGTTAGATGTGTCGTTTCTTGTTGTTGTTGGCGTGTCCTTCCCGAAGGGAAGTTGCCAGAGCCTGAGACATGTTGGTTTCCTACACGATAGATGGCGACACCACCTATCTCCATAATTTAGGCATGACCTGGAGGAGTGGGAAATATTCTCCAGCAGCTTGCACATCCGTGGGTTCTGCTGCGACTACCAGCAAGACTTTCGGACCCACTCATTTAAAGAGCATATACTCCGTGTGCACTCGGAGGGTATTTGGTGGCATTGGGAATTGAACCCAGGCCTCCGGTCAGGAGTCCGATGCTCTAACCACTAGGTTACCCACGGCGTTTCTTAAAAAAGACCATTATATCAAAACTACATTTATATTAAACGTATTCGTATATTTAACACAGTTACTATCTCTTAAATACACCAACTTAATTATATGCATTTGTTAAAAAATTGACTATGTGGGCAGTTAAATATTGATTTTTTATATAAGGAAAATAATGATCTCAAAAAAGGATCTTCTTATAATACATAAAAACTATATTTCTCTTTAAAAACTATGACTTTTTTGTTTGTATTTAGATGTGTAAGAAATATATATATATATTTTGAAAATTTAAACCGATAAAATGGTTATTAATTTCTTCATTACTTTATTTACCTGAATCACTTGGGAATTTTCTGGAGCTTCGCCTCCTAGCAGAAGAGATTTTTCATCTTTTGATTGCATTCCACTTGTCGATACAAAGAATACCTGTAACTGAGAATGCATATTGATCATTTAATATGAATAATTTAAAAAACATAATGATCATATACATTGATATAATAATTATATGTTATCCTATGCATTTATGTACAATAAAAACTTTTCTGAACTTTGATGAAAAGTGCTGTCAAATTTTAATAGTAGTGGGAAAGTATATCTGATTCTTCGAAAATTTTACATTAGCATATTAATCTTATTCATTTACATAACTATATATTAATATGCGCATTTTGAACTCTATATTTAAGAATATTATTTTATTCATAATCTTCAAACTTTTATCAAATTTTTATTTTATGAAATTTAAATCGGGGAAATATTTAACTTTTTTGATCGTATTTCTTCACTACGTATCCTACATGAGAGCTAAATTTAAAATGAAATACCAGTTTTATGGATTGTACACGAAAGAAAAGACGTTTCATAAGCATTTGAAAGTCTTTTTCTTAGATTGTTTTGGTATCAGATTCCGATTTATATACAAAAAAAGATAAATATTGACAGTTTGTCTAGAAATATTTGAAATTAAAAAAAAAAATCCATTAAAAAGTTTAATAAACCTATTGTATACCCAAAACTCATACAGTTTCTGCAAATTAATGGATTTATGTTCCATATTTAAAAAATCGCATGACCAATGAAAATTTAAAAAATTCATAGAAACGGACAAATTGAGTGGGTGTGATTACTAACATTTAAAAGCCTATAAGCTAAACAAACAAATGAAGAAATTAAGAAACAATACTGCAAATATTCGTAATAACATTATACATAACAAATTTTTATTCAAAACACAGAAGAGATGAGTGAGAAACCCGTTTGGAACTCTAAAAACATATGTACATGAAGTTGAATATGGACATATAGCTATTAAGTTATTAAAAAAATTACAGAAGGTCTTTCGTGCTTTATGGAAACGATTTTATAATTTATTTTTTCGTTTACATTTTGAGATAAACTTTGGAAACTTTTAGAATAATCATTTGGGAATGGAACACTTTTTTAGAATAATCGTCTGCTAATGTTTCCTTTTGATTGGAATATAAAATAAAGATTTATTTTTAAAATGGCTCCTAAAATTGATAGATGGTTCGAAGGTTATGTAGTTGCACTTTTCAGGGAGAAATATTTGTATCAACAAATAATAAAGCTGTGTAAAAATCTTGGTTATTGCAATTCATAAAATGTATTTATAGAATATTAAATTTGAAAGGAAAAAAACCCCGTGTAGCTGAAAGTAAAAATGAAAACATTACAATAAAAGCACATTCTCTACGACTATTCGAATGCAGGCAACCACCAAGAAAGTGAAATCTCTGATAATAAAAGAAAATCCGCACACCCACTCAAAGATTCATTACATCGAAACTAGGAATGTCTCCTGGCGCTATAAGTAAAATCATTCATAAAGATTTAGAGTTAAAAAAATATGTTTAAACCTAAAATTCATCTGCTTTTGCCGAAACATATTGCTGCAAGAAAAACTAATTGTAGTAAATTATATGAAAAACACTTATCTGTTGAAAAATGGAAATTGGTGGTAATATTCGACGAAGCATGGGTATATTTAAGTAACTGTAATAAAAGATCAATTTTCTATTGCTCAACCTACGGGAAGGATCGCACAAATGGATTCGTCAGTGTACAGAAAAGTTTCCAAAGGGATTCATGATAATTGTAGAATTTTGTTACAAAGGCAAATTAAAAGGCAAAAAAGTCTCAAATAAAGCCAAAATTAATTCACTCTACTATTGGTAGAATATTTTAGAACCTATTTTTGAAGAAGAAATTCCAGCCATATACATAGAAAGGACATTGATAAAGTTGAGCTTCATATGTCTAATCACCCTCTAAGTCAACTGCCGCTTATTTAGCAAAGAAAGAATCAAAAACAGGAATAAAGTGTATCCCATTTGATGAAGTATTTGTAAAATCACCTGACTTTTCTTCAATGGACTTTTGTGCTTTCGGTTTATTAAAACGAGCCTTAGGAAAACGGGATCGAAGAACATTGAACGGAATTTGGAAAACGGTTCAAGAGGAAGGGAGTAAAATTGGCGTGGAAGTACCAAAAAAAGTTTACTTTCATGGAAAAATCAAGCTAGAGCTACTGTGTCAAGAATCAGGGTAATTAGATAAAAGCAAATCACTACAAAAATACGGCATTTATAGGTAATAATTAACTAAAAAAATCTTTTACATAAAGTGCGAACTTCTGCAATATGCACAATAATGCACTCTTTTTTATTAGAAGTAGCAATTTACATAACTAAGTTTTTTTTAAAAATTACTCATGCAATTAACAAGATTTTTTCATTCTTGCTTTTTAAAAGTTATACAACAAAACTAACATTTAAAAAATGAAAATTATTAAATGTATATAAGAGATAACAAGAATCAATTTGAATTGTTTCAGACGATAAACTTATTATATTTAATATTTTGCAAATAAATCCAAATAATGAATTTTAAATTTATTAGGATATCAAGTTTAGCAATTTTTTAAAAAAATAATTAATTGTAGACCAACTAATTGTATGAAATCTTGTTGAAAAGCATAACAAGAACAAATATCCTGTTAACTTTATACAAGAGCTAGAGAGAGAATTCCCCCCCCCGCGAAATATTTAGTATCCATATTAACAGACGGATGAAAAATAAAAAAAATATCTCATGTTTACTTTACGCTATTTAGTTTAATATAATAAAGTTATTGTTCTTAAAATTAAAAAAGGTGTAAGTCACATACCCTTTTTTTAAAAATCAAAGATATTGTTTAGTTTGCTTTTCTTTCCTCTTAAGATTGCAGACAATTAGCATTTTTCGATAGTAATTAATAAATATCGTTACCAAAATCTATTCGTTCATGTACGTTCAAGCAAAATAAATTACTTGCGAGAGAAATATTATACATTCAAATTTATTAAAGCATATGTAAGAAAATTTCATTTTTTCTGAACGTTACGAATTCATCTTCCAGATCATATTACACAAACCCTGTATTTTATGTTTTAAATCTCTTCTAGATTTGATATTTATTTTTCCAACCATTGCGACAAAATTGAATTTCCTCTATTATAAAATTGAAGGAAAGATTGATATAAATCTTAAATTCCGTATCTTTAGTTTTAAAACATAAACTAAAATAATCTGGGTGAAATTCGAATCAATTCTTTTCCCCATTTTTTCAAAATATGAGCATGTATTGATTCCTGGATGTTTGGAACAAATATGAGGAGCTAAGAGATAAACGATTTTATTTTACTTTTTTTATTTGAACCTAAGCAAATATTCTATTTCGAATTTCTTTTCTAAATTGGTAAGCATTAGTAAGCATGCCTTTTCTTTCTTTTAAAGATTTTTTGGTGTTTTCATGAAATGAACTAAATAAAAAATGTACAATAACTTAGCAATTACGTGGTTGAAAATTAAGTTGTTTGGGGGAAATATTTATACCTCAGTTATTTTAATTCACGAAAGAAAATTAATTTAATTTATATTATTGCATTTTAATTGGATATATAATGTAGTAAAATTTTTTTTCAAGTTTATGGTGAAAGAACACCATGTCCTTAACAGAGTTCATATAAGATTTAAAATCCATGGATATCGCTTTGATTTCAGTGTTCTAAAATGTAAAGAAATGTTTCAACTACGAATATCGTTTTTTATTTTCCTGTCACGTCGATTTTTCTCGAAGTAACCGTTTCACGTTTTCTTTTACACTGAAAGGAATTCTTCGTAAGTGTTGACTTAGTGTACAGAAATTTCTGTAGAACTTTTTCCTTTCCTTTCAAAGCATTTTTGAGCTCCATTGGATCGCTTACGAATAGAACATTTCGTGTAGAATGTTCTTTTGCTATTGAATTACAGATTTGTACTACAAAAACATCAAATAGTTTACACTTCTACCAAAATAGGTCGTGAATTTAATGGTAATATATTTTTATTTTGTTATTTGTGATATTTCAAATTTCAAAAGACAAAATTTCTATAAGAATTCATATAAACTGATATTAAGATACACTTTTGAAATGTATTACACTTTAAAAAGCTTTTATATACATACATATATAATATATATATATATATATAGAGAGAGAGAGAGAGAGAGAGTAATATACTATATATATATATATATATATAGCTACATCTCCCTCCCCCCCTCTCTCTCTATATTTTATATATATGCATACGCATGCATTCACACACATCGATCTGTTTATATAAAGCAAAATTTTTAAAAATCTGTCTTAATTCATTCCCCGATGTGATTTCTCTGCTTCTGATTTTATTTTTCTGGGAGAAACATTCAGTTTTATTTATTTTGACTTTAATCGTTTGCAGGCTTATTTCTTGAGATAAAATATCTTTTTCATCTTTACACTTTACTAGAAATTTCAGATAATAATTAATATATAATTTTAGAGATTTCTCACAGAACTTTTTAACAATATTTTCTTCGAAACCTGCTTCCCTCAAAAATAAAAGTCTTTTATTTGTTAACTTCAACATTGGTTAGATTAATTATTACGCTTTCTAAATTCTTTTTACAGAAATAAAAGTAAGATTCTCTTACCAAAATCAAATTAATGATTTTAAGTTTTTTTAATGACTCTCTTAATATTGTCTTAGTCATTTTGTTAAAAACGTATCTCTGCCTTTTCCTACGCAAAATTCTACTACGAGTGATTTATGTTGCTTTTAAATAAGTAATTTATCAAGAATAATTTAGTTGTAAGCAATACCTTTTTAAGAACCTTATAATTAGTTTTAAAATACACAAGGTGTCTTTGTTTTTCTTTTTAGATGTTGAGAGTGAACAGCTAAGAGTATTGAATAAATAACGCCTTTCAAATTGAAATTGCTCCATGACTTAAAAAATATTTTTAGGAAATGTAACTTTTAACAACACACACACACACACACACACACACACACACACACACACACACACACACACACACACACACACACACACACACACACACACACACACACACACACACACACACACACACACACACACACACACACACACACACACACACACACACACACACACACACACACACACGCACGCACACACACACACACACACACACACACACACACGCACGCACACACACGCGCGCGCGCGTGCGCGGTACATATGTGTGATTGTAATAAGTTACAACAAGGTTGTTGTAAATCTTCATATCGCCCTTCTTACTTTAGAAAACATTTGATGTTAATGATCGTTCGAATATAAAAAGTATGATATGTAATAAAAATTGCTTGTTAGATGTGTAAGGATAATTTATTACTCAAAGTTGCGATAAATGTTGGCGACGAAAATTTCTTCCCGTCTTAAAACCTATCATAAACTCTTCATTTCATGTTATTTTTATAGATATAAAAGTATCTTTTATAACACATTTTAACTGTGCAAAATCTACCGTTGTCACATATTTATAAACTTTTATTATGGTGTTTTGTATATATGATATTATAATATGCAAAAAGTACATTTTAATATTAGGGAACATAACACATATACATTTGCAAAATAGTACTTATTTTAATGTACAAGCCGTGAACAAGAAATCTTTCGCTATTATGGACTGTCATAAAATTCTTGAGAAATATTTCCTAAATTTTCACATTTATTTGTCAATAATTATTACTTTTCTTTATGTGAAAATATTTTACCGTAAATATTTCATTCAAATGTCTAAGTCTTTCACATGGTGTTCTTCAAAGTTTCAAAATAAATTACATACGAGCAATTTATTTACTCATCTCTAGGTTCTTATTGGAAGAAAAGTGTCTAATTCTCTCCAATACAGCTCCTCCAAAATGTAAAAATTTTAAAAGACGTTTTAGTACAGTGGATGCTCAGTCTGTGTTTGAAGAATTCTAAATTCCAAAACTTATTTCGATTTTAAATAATGAAACGCTTTGCTTTTCTCTGCAACTACGTTTTATTTTCGAAATAATATATTTTACGAAACATTTTCCAATACTTTGAGACCTTTTCTCAGCTTTCTATGCTTGTTTGCATTTTATTTATATTAGATACTTGTACTTGACTAAATGGTTAGAAAGGAAATTGAAGTGTAATGGATATATCCTGTGAATGTAATATTTTTGATTTTTATTAACAATTCTTAAGCTAAATAATTTGATATAATGGTGCTGATAAAAATATATTTACAAATTCTTCCTAGGCTTCTTCATAAAACGTTTGGATATTATTTTTATATTTCAATGAAAATTTTTCTTCTTATATTAATTTTAAAGGATAATAATTTTTAAGGAAAATGGAAGTATTAATCTTTTATTAAAACTCATAAACCAGAACAATTTTTTAAAATTAAAATTTGGATGTAATATAGTTTTTTTATGTTTTATTTAATTTCTTAAAGTGCTCATAGTTAATAATTTCATAATAACGTGAGCATAATTTCATGTATGAGAATAGACGAAGAAAAAAATTATAATAATCTATGAAAGCACTGAATGTCTTTCTACTTGAACTATTTTTTTTTCAAAAAATAAACGCTATCATACTCAATATGCACAAGATACTCATTAAAAATCCTATATAAAGGAAACAAAATTACAAAAATATGTGCTAAGGAGTACCCTTCATTTAAAATTTTGTTTACATTATTTGAAAGATTTTTTGAAATGCTTAATAAGCATGTTTCTGCAATAAAATATCATTTCGATGTCTACTGTACCTATTTCTTTAATGATGATTCTGTGGTCTGGTATTTTTTCCAGTTAAGTCACTAAATAAATTCTTATAAAATCATTTTCGGTAATGATTCGAATATATGTAATCCGATTAGCATGGATGCAATTTCACCATTTTATGAACCTAAGGAATTATTGACTTCTCTTGAATTATTCTTAGCTTTGAAAATTTAAAATAAAGTTTTGATAGGTTAAATGTTTCTATAAGGATTAGCTTAAAGTTGTCTTCACATATGCCTTGGAACAATATACATGGGGATTTTCTACCAGACTGACGAACTTGAAGGATGTGTAGGGGTTGCAGAAACGACTCAGAATCATGTAGGAAAGGCAAATGTCACAGTTGAGAGCTATGGTGCAAAGAAGAAGAGAAAAAGAACAGAAACAACAACATATTTATGGGACAGAAAACATTTTGTTGGAAGGTTGTGTAACAAGAGGGGTTCAAACTTATGAGCAGAAGTCATCTAGAAGTTCTTAAAGTGACATTGCAGAGAATTCCTTTTCTGGAAGATTCCTGGCTTATCGCGTATCTTCACGTCAGCTACAGATATTCAAACGATGAGATCTTTAACTGAAGGAACGGGGTCTCGTACACTAAACCCTTTATGTTACTCCAGAAATAGAAATCCATGCCTTTTCGAACACCTGTTGTAGTACAACCTTTCAATAAAATGTTTTTTGTCCCATGAATATGTTGTTATTTCTGTTCTATTTCTCTGCTTCTTTGCACTATAGCTCGCAACTGCGATATTTGCGACCCGGCTTTCCTATGTGATTCCGGTCGTCTCTGAACCCCTTACACACCTTGCAAGTTTGTCGGTCTGGTAGTGAGTCCCCCTGAATAATTAAGGCAATATGGTACCCTAAAAATCATCAACCTGTCGAATTTTTTATTGGCTTATTTGATACTTCAAATCTTTATAAATATGCTTGCAAAATTTCAAAGCTTTACCTGCATTTTTTTATCAAGTTATGGAGCAATATTTGGTGCTGGAAAGCAACTACCACGCCCACATTTCGGATTATATGCTAGAAAAGAGCCTGATAAAAATGAATTAATTATTTTTCTACTGCCCGTCAATGAGACTGACATTATATATGCAGTAACAAATCATTTCAAGAAAGAGTTGTGCAATTCATGCAAAAATTCTAGTTTGTGTATTGTTTATTGGGGAGGGGGGGGGAGAGCAAATGGATTTGGTCAAGATTTAAAAGTTGTGCGTGCTTTTTATGATATTATTTTGAATGAAATTAAAACTTCAAAACGGATTCTCCCAAAGCACAAATACTAAATCTCATTTTGATAACTCAGATAATTAAAAATCTAATTCGTAAGAATAGAAAAACTCTCCCATTTTTATATATTTGTTTTTGGTGATATATATATGTATCCCATGTGTGTGAAATTTAACACTTTTATTATTAAAATATTTTAAGATATTTATTTAAACAAATGCATATATGCAGCTCTTAGATTTTGATATATTTTACTTATAAATTGCTGTTTGATTTTGCTTTCATTCGTGTACAATATTTAACATGCGAAGGTTTTTAAAATCATGGAAATAAAAAATAAAGGCATAAACATCTTTTGTACATGTTGTGCATTAGCTCTGAGTATGGAATTAGTTCTGAAGTGTGTGTATTTATTTTTTTACAATTATTAAGAAAAAGTTTTATGAAATACTGATCTTTCATTCGTTTTCTTCTATATATTCATTATGCCAGTATACTGTTTAATTGTTCTACATTTGTTCAATTTTTTATGGTAAGCAGTTTTAAATAAGCTAATTAACATTTCATAAAAGTTTCAGACTATTCGATGAATATTATATCATGCTATTCAGAGAATGAAAACTTCAAACTTATGAAGATATGGTACCATATCGCTTTAGAAGAATGAAATTTCAATATCATTTGCTGAAAAGTAAAAAAAAAAAATACTTATTTTTTTAGTTCATAAAATATATTTAAATCATAAAAATTGAGCCAGACTATGTTTAAAATTATCAATTGGGCTTTTATATCAAAACTCAAAACACGAGAGAATCTTTACATAAATTTTCAGTACTTTTTATTTTTAAAATAGCATAAAATATTCCATAGCTATTTTATCAGCTTTTATGTATTTCTTATTGAAGGAAGAGAAATATTTTTCGAATTAAACAAGGATTTTTTTTTTTTGCAATTTAATTTCAATTTCTAGAAAAACATTTTTTCCCCTTAGATTTTGAGATTGTTAATGATATTTTACAAAATCCGAGAATTTCCTTTGGCGATATTTTATTACGACAGCTCTTGTGTTTATCCAGTTTCAAATTATTGGTGATTCAAGTTGTTTTTGATTTTTAAACTTTCATTTCAAAACATAGATGTTACGTTCAATTATTAGACGAGTGAAATTATTAAAATTTTTAATAAAAATGAGAATAAAATTGGCTGGACAGTTTTAGATGACTTATGGTTAAAAAATTTAATTTAAATTACTCGATGGCTTTTTAAAATAAGATTCTTATTAGCTTTAATGGCTGGTAGAATGAATGAATTCTTAGAATCATTTGATTCTAGAACAATTCATTTTAATATTTCCGGTGACGTTATATTTCGTGTTATTCATTTTCAATTTTTATAAAGTTCCTCATTTTCATTATTTATTCTACCATCACAATAAATGTAAATGGTAAACAAAGCATCATAAAGTTTATTATGAAAAATTAAGACAATATGGAAGTAGGTTAAAATTCAGTAATATTTTTTTTCACTTTTTGCATGTAAAGTTATGTTTACATATTTTGTAGTGTGTAAAAATTTATACACAAGAGGTTCTGATTATCTATATGATGAAAAAATAATCTAATTCGAAATAAGAAATTAATATCAGGGATTTTGAGAAGCATGCATGTGAAAGAAAAGAAAAATTACAAATTTTCTCCCAGAATTTGTTTTTTTCCCAGTTAAACACAGGATAAAAGTACAACTATTCTGATGGATTCAAATGTAAGAGTTCAGATCGATTTAGTATTTATTAATCTCTAAAATTGTTGTTATATATTACGTTCATTTGATGCTCATTAGTTGTTAGAATTGATAAATGTATGATTCTATTTTTATACCAGTTTAATTCAGAATGAAAAGTTTGATTTATTCACCGTGAATTCATTCAGGAGGACTTGTCGAAACTAGAAATAAGTAATGGATCAAAACATATGTTTCGGAAAACCCCTATTTAAATGTCTTTTTGTTTAATAAAAGGATATTTAAAACTTGATTGAATAAATTCTTTTTAATATTCCAAAACACATATATATGCATATATAAAGGTCATTTTATGGAGCATGGAAGTTATTTATACATTGTACCAAAAAGCAATTCTGGCTGCTAATTAAGTTATTACTTTCCGAAACTTTTGTGAAAACTTCTTAAGACCCCCTCCTTCGTTATGAACCATATTTTTATAAGCCATTATTTACAACTGCTCCTGACACGAGCTCCGCTTGTAACCTTAGTTGATGAATCGTATGTTGCTATCCTCCATTCCCTTCAGTTAGGCGGCTGATGCGGATAAAGTGGAAATAAAGTGGAAATTTTAAGGAAAAAAGATGGTTATCTCCAGAGAATGGTATCTGTTTTCCTTTGTCTAATTAACAAAGGAGCTAGACTTTTCGTACCCTCTTTTAAGGTTCTCTTTAATTGGTAGTACTAGATTTGTTTATATATTTTCTATGAATATAGATGCCTTGTAAATGAATTAAAGGGGTACATATTCAATAGATAGTTTTCTGGAGTGTGCGCTAAATGAACATGATTCGGTCCAGTAAAAGGGTTAGATCAGTAAAACATTTCTTTTATCTATAAGGATTAAGATTGGATCAAAGATAAATTAACTAGGGACTTAAAAATTTTTCAATGTGTAGAGTAAAATGATCAAATCACTTTCAGGCTCACACATTTGCTTTGAATTGATGATTTTAATAATTTGCTTTAAAATAAGAATGGATCATGAGGTGTGATCATAAATATCGTGACACACATTTATGCGAAAATTATATTTTTACAAAATTCACTTAAAGAGAAATAAATTTTTGTTTGTTTCTTATGCATTATTTCATTCTTGCAGAAAACTTGGCCGAGAAAGATAGAAAAAAGAATACATATAGAAAAAATAATAATTGGTTAATCGAATGGCTTTTTTATAAAAAAAATAGAAAATTTAACATTCATTAGAAGAATTTGAGAAGTAATTTCGTTTCGCGATTCCATAAATAATTTCACTTATTTTAACACATTAAATAATATTAATAACTATTACTTTAACAAATAACCTTTTTCATATTTTGTCAAAATGAGTTTTGAGTGTATTTTGTAATTACATTTTGAAACATTTTCTGATAGAGAAGTATAATATATTGTATTCTATATTTTAAAAATATCATGTCTCCCTTACATTTATTTTAAACGTCAAATTGTGTCACAACATGATTCGTAAAACAAACAAAACAACATAATTTATTGCTACATATCACATTTCTTGACAGCTAATTAGCCATGTTACCGAAGGCATTTTCGGAAGCCATTTCTCCTTTAATTTTGAATATTAATAGGACGCATTATTAGCTTTTATGAGCTAGTCATGTAAGCAAATAGTAGGAAAATTCTAAGCGGCTTTTGTACCTAAGGGTTTTGAGTCTTCAGCACAAAATATAAATTGGGTACATAACATTTTAGAAAAGAATGAGAGAAAATTATTGATAGAACAAGATTAAAGAAAAATGAAAGAAATGTTTGAATCTTATCAATAAGAATGATTGTTTTATAATAAAAGTCTAGCAGTGAAAAATCAAACTTTTCACAAAATGGTTATATACAGCACAAAGTTAATACACAGCACATTTTTAAAATAATTCTAAAAGTAAATACCGGTAATCTTTATCTTTATAACTTAAAGAGAGCATCAAAGTTTACAGTGGAAACGTAGGAATTAATTATATTTTGAATATTTATAGAGCCTCGTTTAATATATATTTGCCTATTCTCACCATGTAAAATAATTAAAAGATCGACATGAGCACGATGGTTATTATAGTGGAGTGTTTTAAAAATCCTTAGTAAATAATAATAAAAAATATAAGATATGACTCCAGCTTTATTTATTCTCACAAAAAACAAGCAAATGTAGAATTTCTAGACAGCAAGCCACTTTCAACAATTCCAGCAATTCATTTTTCTCTTTCTCTCTGCGTTATACCTTAAACAGATCAAAACCTACATTATTACAAATATATGTGAATTAGAAGTTTACCTATTACTAGTATTTTGAATAGATACACCATGGAAGTCTTATTTATCAGTAAAGTTCAAAGCTTACATGTAACTTTCCCTCTTACAAAACAGTGTTAAGCTGATAGTACGGGTTAATTTACCGCTTAAAATATCAGGTACTCTTATTAAACATAGCAGATGGGGATTATTTAAGCTTGCAATAAATAATACTCACCCATTTTTTAAATGCCTGCTTTCCCCCATAATGAGTTTAACTTTAAAAATTTAGTTTTTATACATATATATGTATATGTATTATACCAAAATGTCAAAAAATTTTTTAAGCTTGTAACACGAAAAAAATTTCAGAATTTGAAAAACATTTTGTCAAACTTGATATTAATTATAAAAACCAATTAGAAAATTGAGTTTGCTTTTTGTAATCTTCGGTAAAAAAATTGTCATTTTAGAAAGGGTTTTTTTTTATCAATTTTCAAATACATGTATAAAGGTTCAATATATCCAAACCGAAATCCATTACCTAATTTATTTTTGCCATTTTTCAAACACTATCTTTTTTGCATTTAAACCATTGTTTACGATATTAGGTTTGAAGGAAAATAGTGTATTTAATTATATATATTAAGAAAGAAAGGTTGCTTGCCAAGATGTCAAGAGCTTTTTCATTTTGTATTTATTTTACCGTCACCTTTTCTTGAACAGTTTCTTTCGCCTGAAGCCAATGAATAATAAAGATGAATTACAAAAGAATCGATAGACCATGAAAAAGAAATAATAACAGTGTGGCACACACACAATTTTAGCTTTATGAAAAAACTTCAGAAGATGAAAAAGTCTTATAATTATAGATGCTTTTAAATGGAAATACACAAAATTATATTTCTCACTAAATATTATTATATTTTTCTTGTATGGAACCTCGAACATTTTTAAATTAAATTGAAGCCAGGAAATTTTTATTTTTCAAAAATTAAATATATTTAATGCTTATTAAAAGTGTAATTATATTTACAGTTTGCATTAAAGTTTGAAAAATATTAATGAAATATCAGATAACGATCATAAAATAATACATAAGCGCATTGCTGAATATATTATTTGATACATCTTACACAGACACACACACAAATTTAAGTTATATATGAGCAATTTAAAAATTAGAATATGTAAGAAATCTTGTAATTTACTTAGTTATATCCCTTGTTAAAACCATATTTATTTCATTTATAATATAGTTGGATACATTGTTCGTATGCTAGAATCGATCTTAATAGTGATGTTAAAATTACTGTTTTGTGTGGGGAACATCGAAAATATTTCAAAGAATTTTGTTTTGCTCTATTGCATTTTTATTTCATTAAAAAATTAATTTGAGATTATGTATTCATGTAAGGAGGTAATTCTATATTCTTTTAAAGTAATTAATAGCTTTTTAAAAATAAATATTTCCTTTAGAGCAGTTTTGGAATAAATTTTTATATATATATATTGTTTTGACAGCAATAAATTTTTAAATTATAATAATCTAAGTAATTTAAAATTTATCAGAAATTTCGAAAGCGTATCAAGGTATTGTTAAAGGACTCTGTTTTCAAATTTTCCATAAGAATGATTAAATTTCGAGGGGGAAAAATAAGCAATACCCTATTTTTTGTGAAGAAGCGGATATGAAAAAATCTCAAAATATTATAGTAGTTCAATATAAATAAGTGTAATTAGGAATAAAAATATTTTTGTTTTATAGATATATATATATTTCTTTAGAATTCTACGTAACGATTCTTTTATAAGACGATATTTTGATTATTAAAAACAAATTTGTAATTTTCGCCAGGAGAAAAAAAAACTTCTGAACAAACAGCTTTTGTAAATTACCATTTGAAAGCAAACAATATCTCTAATTAGTACAGTTTTCCCAATAATATTCCCCCCCCACTTCTCTTGCGTTATTAAAGTAAGAACTTTGATTGGATTGTTAGGAAGAGGAGGAGCTTATAGGTAAAATTTCAAAAGCCTGTTGGAGCTTGAAGGGATACGGAATTGAAGAACTCGTGACAAAAATACCAAAATCTTTATAAGCCCTTATTATTTGTCTGTATTTTAATGATAGAATTTATTAGAAAAGCAGTAAATCTTTTTTGCTATAATATGCAGTTATTTTCGAAAAATTTATACATTCCCATGGAATTTACTCTTTTCACAGATGTTAAGAGATGATGAAATATAATTCGACTTTTAAGATAGGAGTTTTTCCTGGAAATACAAAATATTTAAAAATAAAAACTTGTGAATTTATTTTATTTTTATTAAAAAGATGATACGGAAAAAATTGTACCTATTTGCTATGAATTATCAATTTTTCAAAAATACTTGATGGACTCCTTGCATTCGAAAAAGAATTTATTACATCCAAGAAACGCAAAGGATAATAATAACTTAGCATATTCTCCTGTTTGTGCTGTTAAGAAAAGCTTTAAAAACTAATTCTATTTATTGTTTTTGAAGTATCGCTACCTTAGTTTTCAATGCTGTAGAGATACACCTATTATATGCTTTCAGAGATGAGTCCATTCATTATGTAGTGAATAATCAGTTAATGGATTTTACCTGAAGCAACGCAAATTGCACCTTCCATGGCACAAATGATCACGGCTTTGTCATTCTGTTAGGAGTGAAGACTTAATGGATAAATGCAGTACAGAATCACGAACAACGTGATTACTACTGCTTCAGCTTATATATAAGATTTAATCAGTCATAGTTATAAATATATTTATGTTATATGGACCAAGAAACTGCCTCCCTTATTTATACTTTCTAAAGTGCTTATTTTATTTAAATTAGAAACCAGTTAGCTCCCTTAATTTAAAAACGGAGAATGTATATAGCATAACTATATATATATACATACTTAGGGATATAATTAATTTTGACACTCAAAAAATATTGGTCTCGATTAATGAACTTTTCAAAGTTTCTAATAGGGTTTCTTTATTGAATGGAAATCTTTATTGTAAATAAGGTATTATTTTTTATTTGATTAGCAATTATTTACTTGATTTTTTCTTGGTTCAAAACATGTGGATGTTTATAAATTGTGAGAGTTTTTTTGAACATTTGAAATTACGTTCGTACCTTCTGTAATGTATTAAAAATGTCCTAATTTTTGAAAATAGTGAGTCTAGGTAGCATCCCCCCCCAAAAAACTGCTTAAGCAATTTTGGGGAGCTTACGAGTGCTTGTGAGGAGAAGTATCCTCCTAGAATCAAAAAGATATGTAGATAATTAACATTGCAGTGAACATGCAAAGCATTTGCACTGGAAATACAGCCTAAAAATAAACAACATAAAGGGAGAATAAAATGCTTTTTCTAAGTTGTGAAATTATGTTTTCCTGTCGTTTTTTCATGAGAAGTTCACAAATATTGCTCATTCTGTTGTGCTCTTGGAAATGACAGATAGCATTGCAATATCGAGAATCCAAGCGCAACATTAAGGTATGTTCCACAAAAATGTGTGTCAGGCTTGCCATTTAATGTCGCCTGATGCAGAGGACAATTTGAATGATATGTCTCTTTGCAATTTTCTTTGAAAGTGCAACACAACCATGTGGTAAGAATGACGCATTGACCATTGCACATAGACAAATGAATACCATGACATCATTGTTTCATTGGAATCATAATTCTTTCTACAACATTCCAACGATTATATTTGAATCTGACGGTACTGTGTTGTGTCAGAGAATGCATGACTTCTGTACGACATCACCATACCTGTCCTTCACCTGGTCTTAAGTCTTGGAAGGGGATTGAATATTGCTTCTATATCTTTTCTAACACTGAATAACTACTGATATATGTTTGAAGTTATAATACCTATTGTCGTTTCGTGTTCGATTATTGTGTTGCAAGCAAGCTTTCATGGTGTGCCTGCAACCAAACTTCAAAAGAACAAAGTGAGATCCCACGTGGAACATGAAATTCTTCTATTTCCATCAGATTGCACTACAGGTGTGGATTACTTGTCCTCTTAATCTGTTATCGGTCGATGTATTACTGACGATTGAACAAGCACACTGTAAGCCTTTCTTTTTATATGCCAAAGCTTATCACAGTAGTTATTGCAGAACACAGCATGCTACACAACATTGATATGTATACAGTGTATATATATGTAGCACAGAAATAAGAGCCCATTAATAAAAAAAAACAAAAGGATGAAAAAATACCTTAAAATTGAATCAGTTATGATTTAAAAATTAGTGTAAACATACATGTTGTAATAATAATCATGTTAATGAGATTGACAGCAAAAGCCGGCATGTACCTTTGGGTTTTGTGGTTTGTTCAGCATAAATAAGAGTAAATTTACCCAAAATCTGTGTGAAAATGATTTTAAAGGAACATATTTTTGGATAATATTCTTCATTGACCATCAGTTTTTGCAACTGCGGAGGATTGCTTGTTCTGATCTATTGCCCTAAACATGCAAAAATTGTCAAATAACGGAATAAAAATACCTCACCCTCTACTACAGCAAGTGAACTTGACAAACAAGTGTTAGAGTCATGCACCAAGAAGATATTGAAAGCCTCTTTCTTTTATTTTCAAGGCGTGTTGCAGTAGGTACTGTGAATAATAGCAGTTAAAAAAAATGTTGTTTTTTTTTGTATTTTTCAAGTGTATTTTCCTTCACTGCGTTTTAAATTATTTGTCTTATGAATTTGGCTTCCTAATGTTTTCTCCATCAAAATTCTTTTTGAATGCCCTTCATTGCTTCTTATATTTCAAACTTTATTTAAATTAAGAAGAACTAATCATTAAAAATTATACTATTAACTAATTGAAAAATATAATATTTGACTCAATTTGGCTCACATTTGAAAATTCATGCACACACAAATGGCGGAATTTTTTATTTTTATTCTGGACCAGTTTCAATAAAAAGCAAAAATTAGTCTTATGAGAGCGTCAATTTCAAGAAATTTCGTTGTTTCTTGCCTTCAATTTCTATTTGAATTTTATCACCAAAACTTCATTTTAAATTGATATTCTATGTGCAGATTAGGATTTGTTTTTGAAAAAAATTATGCTTGTTTTTTAGTTGCTTTTTATGGAAACATATTTTTGATACAATGAACAGAATACCTTAAATCAATATTAGATTCTTCAGTACAAGTTACTCTGGTTAGTGTTATGCTAGATTTTCCATATTAATTTTCCTCATTGAAATTTAATTTAGCTTGTTTTTAACATGAAGGATCAAAAGATAGAAAATGATTGCAGTTCAGGAGTTTTTGTATTTTAAAATTTTTATTTAAAGAGCACATTTTATTTGTATAAAAATTTTTGATTCCAGAGAATAATTTTAATTTTTATTTGAATATTACAGCATTATTTGTCGTATAGATTGCATTATACAAAGAATTTAATTAAAATGTTTATTAACTATAAATTTTTTCTAATTTATTGTTTACTTCATCCTTAAAAGCTCTAAAGGTATTTAAACTCTGACTGAAATGAATTTAAAATTATTTGTAAAAGAAACTATAGAAACAAGGCAACTATAAGAAACAAGAATATAAAATATGACATATTTGTTTAATCAATACTGTTATGAATAATAAAAACATTTATAATTAAATTGCTTTGTTTTCATATATAAGTAAACTGATCAATAGCGTCCCATTTAATATCAGTATACTAAAATATTTTGTTATCGGGTTTATCCTTAACAAGATTAATATCCTAAAATCATAAGAAAATATTGTCTTAAGGGAGAAGAAAAGAAACTGCGTGTGTATGTAAAAAAGGGAGTAAATCAGAAATAAAAGATTTTTTTTTCAATTAAAAAACTGAAGAATGGCTCTAAAATATGTAAATCGATTTTTAAAATAAATTCTGAAAAAAAATGCATTCACTGGAATAAAAAAATTTCAATTATGGGGAAATATTTTTTAAAGTTGAGCAAGCAAGAATTATTTGTAATAATACTCTTAAAAAGAAAGCACACACATACACACATGCAATGATTTTATTTTTAAAAATAAACCTTTAGAACCCTCCCCCTGAAAACTCATTTTATTCGTTCAATTTCATGTTCAAGGAAAATGCGTTTTTTTGAAATAGTACCTTTTTTTATTGAAAAGATAATACTTTGAATCTTATTCAAATTTCATTTTACAAATAATGGAATATTTCCTTTTTGCGTTCTTCGAATTTTTCATTTAAAGGAATCTCTAATACAAAACAGATGCTGGAATATTAAAGGTAAAGATTTCATTTCAAATTCTCTTTCTTGGCCATTTTTAATACTTTTTTTTATTTTCAAAATAATTTTCTCTATTAAATTTGTATTCATATTTATGTTGAGCAACACATTAGGTAGTTTTCTTGCAATAAGAAAAGAAAGAAAAGATTGAAATAAATCACGAACGAAAAAATGGCTATGATACCAAATCAATAATTGTATTCATTTAATTATTTATTTGCATTGTCTTAAGTAAACGACTATTTTAAACACGTTTTTATCTGTTTTTCCGTGAATGCAATATATATTTGTATTTAATTAATTGTTATGTTGTTCAATTACTTGAGATTAACTATTTTTTCCCTTTGAATGATAATGTTATTGACAGCTATTGTCCAAGAATGTGTTCTAGACATATTTTATTTATCTTATGCAATGCGATTGTTACATGTGACATTTACAATATGATCTGACTAGTTTCAAATTAGATATAGGCATTTTAACTTCTGTTAAGACCTTCGGTTTGTACCAGGCGTATGTTAGATTTTGCGCTTTGTTAGATTGTGTTGCTTTTGTGTACATAAATGTGGATATTACTCCAAGAAAATGCGAAAAAATGATTTCATTTTAGGATCTAGTTTCTATGACAGTGAGAGATATCGTTTCTATAATTAGTGTAGAACAAATCAAGTGCTAAAAGAATTCTTGCGAGCTACAATAAACTTAGATCATTGTTTCCAAAACGGAAAGGTAAATATAGAAGAAACCCTAAGAAAATTGACTAACAGATAATATTCTATAATTAGAAGAAGTAAAATTAAATCAAAGATAAGTGAGACTTTCACAAATATTGTTTGGCTAATTATTTGGATGTAGTGGTTCAATTTGTTTTAGGTATCTGGAAGTTGACCAGAAGAGAAAAAGATCTATGAAAGGGCAGTACTTTAATTCTAAAATGAAGATAAAGTGACTCCAAGGGGCCAAAATATAAATCATAGACTGTTTACTACTGAAGGAAAGGTAGTTTTCAGTGATGAAACTCGTTCATTTTACAAATTGTTTAAAAAAAAACTTCGTTTGAAGAATCTGTGAACTTCTTAAAGCCTCAGAATATCCAACAAACTGCACAGGTAACTCGGCAAACAGAGAGAGACTACGACGAAAAATAAGTGATGTTTAATTTGAAATGATACTCGTAACAAAAAAGATAAAGGAATGTTAGCTCAACAGGACGTTGAATACCGTGAAAGGAGATACATGAAGCAACACGTTTAGGTACAGAGTCAGTGAAAATACGAATGGTGGACTAGGAATGGTTTCCCTTTCCTATCAACCATTGCCAAAATTCATCTTTTTAATGCGACGGTGATTGTTCGTTGATGAAAGTCCAAGGAAACATTGATGCATCTTGAAGACCACATTGATTGATGGCGCTGCTTATGGTTGGGTGTTATTTTGTTGATAACAGGCATTAGTAAAGGGCATACACGGTGAATATCATGTCCACATTTCCATCCTCCTTGTCACATTAGCCCAGCACCACTGAAAAAGGAACCATATGTGTAGTGGAATCAATGGCAATTTACTAAACAAATTCCATGAGCGTTGGACAGCAGCAATCAATCTACTGGTAATGACTCTAGATGAAAGGTTGTACTATAACAGGTGTTCGAAAGTGCATTAACTTATTCTTCTTGGGCACATAAAGTGTTTGGTGTGCGAGACGCCCGTTTTTTCAATTGAAAACCTCATCGCTCGAAAATCAATAGCTGCCTAGAAGATACGTGGCATGCCAGGAAACTTACAAAATGTATGAAATTCCATGCAGCACCACTGACAGGTTTTTCAGATGAGTTCTGGTCGTAACTTCGAGCATCTGTTGTAGTGCAACCTAATGAAATGTTTTCTTTCCCATGAATGTGTTGCTGTTTATGTTCTGTTTCTCTTCTTTGCACCATATCTCGCAACTATGGCATTTGCTACCCTGCATTTCTATGTAATTCCGAGTCGTCTCTGTACCCCAAAGACACTCTGCAAGTTTGTCGGTCTGGCAGCAAATCATCCTGTATATATTTATAAGTAGGTTCATTAAAAAAAATTTATGTAACTATAAAGACGATGCAAATCAAAATCTATACTCTTTAAATATAGGAATAAAAAATGCTTACATTATTTAAAACCCCATAATTTTGTTGACATGAAAACATAATAATTCTGTAAAATATACAGAATAATTTTACGGAACAGAAATCATTCGACATTTATCGAAGTGGAGAAAAAGTATTTTTGAAGTGAAAACTTCTTTAGCGGTGTTAGGCACTTTTTGGTAGGGGAAAAACTTATGGGTTCGCGTCACCGACATGCTCTGACTGGCGCACGCGCAGTGTGCTGTTCGCCTTAGACACTTTTTGGATGGATGAAATCTCGTGAGTTCGCGTCACCGACATGCTTACAGCAGTATATCTGTAGCTATACAGCTGACGTATAGTGCTGTGTATATCTTATAAGTGAAATTGAATGGATTTAGTGAAAAGTTCAATGTGTATATACTGTGCACTGCTCATTGCGATTCGGAGAATGGGCAATGCATATTAATGGTTGCCGTTTATATTTCGCCTGGAAGATCTATGAGAGATATACAACAATTTTTATTCGAAAATTTGATGATTTATAGAAAAGAAAATTCTGAAATACCCGAAAAAAAGATTTGGCGTAAAATATGATAATGCACCGATGATTTTAAGTGGAGACTTCAATATTAACTTTGCAGATGATAAAAATCTACCACTAATTGAATTTCTAAATGAAACACTTAATTTAAATATGTCCATCAATCGAAAACTCAGTACTACAAAATATAAAACGACGATCGATGCGGTTTTTATGCGATACTTAGATAAATTTGAATCAAACATTTTCCTTTCTTATTTCAGTTACCATAAGCCTATTGTATCTTTTTTAGAATAAAATGAAATAATTGAAAGTACAAAATTCTAAATATTGTTGAAATTAATTATGACAATGATGCAAACAACTAAAATGTTAAAAATCAAGTACATTGAAATTTAAGTAAATACAAATACTATCCATAAATAATATGATTGTATATTAATTGTTATTTCAATTGAATTGTATTTATATTTTGTCATGATCCTGTACAGTTCGTAATATATTTGAATAATAAAAAAACATGCAAACATGCATTTAGTTGTTGCTGGGAGTGTCAATAGATGTGAAAACCAGATTAATGTTGATAATTTTAATTCAAACATTATGAAATTTCAAATTTTAATACTAAAAGTTCTTAGTTTTCACTTCTATCGGCAGTCTCTGTAACAGCCAATTTTTTTTATATGGAAAACCGTTTCGGAGGTATGGCTTTGAATTCTTGCACACATCAAATATTTCAAAATCGACGAATCAAACGAACAAAGATGGTCTCTGGGGTGAAATTTTCGTTCGAGTGCTAACATCACATAAGAATATGTGAGCTGTAAAAGACAAAATCGATGACTGAACTAGGTTATTCTTCTATCCCCACGCAGTTTGAAACTTCAAAAGAAAAATTTCTTTCTAGTGTTAAGATATACTTTGGTGAGGAATTTTATCTTCTTACTGGTAAAAATAAAGAAGTCGTAAATGGTAAAGTTAAATAAAAGTGAATATATTTGGGTTTAAATAAAAAGTAATCATTTAGCATTCATACAAATTTAAATTTTTGTCAAGTGTTTAAAAAATAAAATAAAATTTAAAAGAAGCAAATATATTAACTGAATACATGTTCGTTCCTCAACTTTTAACGGTTGTGGATACTAGATCACCGTGCTTTATAATAGGATTAAACTAACAACAGTTGTTAAATTTTAGAAAGCTTCAGTGCTATATTACATTCAAATCTATATCATAAATACAACTAAATCAAATTTTGAAAAAATCAATTTTATTTCAGTGTATTATTTTCAGAATAAAAAAGAATAATGAAAAGGATGTAAATTGTAGGGTATGCTACATGGTACTTTACAGCAGTTAAAAGGGAAATATAAAAAGGGATGTTGTGCCTGATGTTAAGACTGATAGCTCAGATGTTAGTTATTGTTACTAACACCACCTGATCAACGATATCAAATCGAAGCACATGAAATTCAGTGTGGCGAGGGGACCAGGTTATACCTGCCCTTAGCAACAGCTTTGAGCACCATGCAGTGATAGTAATTTTTTTGGCTCCATCCCATCCCAGTTGTGAGAGAGAAAAATCCCAGGGAGTCTCACAGGGAGGTTTCGTATCTCTTTCCCTACCACCAAAATCTCGAGAGGAATTTCGGCACGACGAATCTTTAGAGTACCTCCATGTGCACAGGCACTATACATTTGCAAACACCCATGCCTTCTCCGAGACTCAAGCCCAGGTCCTATGAAGCATCAGTCAGGATCACTAACCACTATTATAGATCAATGTACTGATTCCACTAAACTCACCGCATGAAATAGTGGCTGATGGTACTCATTAAAATGAATTAGGTATCTAAGTGTGCCTAGTCATATCTCTGGTACAGGCATATCTGGTCTGGTACAGGCACACTTAGGTAGCTAAGTGTGCCTGTAGTGTGGAAAGGATTTCGGGAAAATTAAATATAGCAATACTTCTAGTTCTCTACTTCGACTTACGCGAATTCAGAATTACGCGACTTTCAAATCTCGTCAATTCCTCTTTTTTCTTTTTCATCACTGAAACTCAGGCGCAATCAGTACCAGAATGTGATGAAATACGTAATTTGATTGAAGAAGTTGTTGATTTTTCCAGGCAAATAAATAAGTATATAAATATAAAATAATAAGTAATAATATATTTATAAGTGGATAGTGATTACGTTCAAGAACTTCTGGATTACCACAATCAGGAGCTGACAAATGATGAGCTCATAAAAATGTAAGAGCAAGACATTGAAGAACAAGAGTATTTAGATACAGTTCAATCAGAAGATCAAATGACGGTTGGGAATATGGCAGAAAGCTTCCGTTTAATTGAAAAAGGGATATAAGTTTTAGAAAATACATATCCCCACGAAGAGAGAATTTTTTCAACAAAACAAGGAATAAAAAATTATTAGCATGCTAAGAGAAAATTTTGCAGGAGAAAAAGGCAGACTACTTGTTAGATTTTATGAAACCTTCTACATCAAAATAACTTTAGCTTGCGGTTTTGCAATTGATAGTAGTGCTAGAAAATCTAAGATTTATTAATTGTTTTTTCTTCGAAATTGTCACTTTCTTTTGTCTCTGGCCTCAACTAAAATTAATTTATATGCATTTACATGAGAAATTATACCCCAACTTACGCGAATTCGACTTATGTGGTTATCACTCAGTTATCACCCCATCCCGTGTTTGGGGTATTACTATACTAATGTCGGTTCATGAGCTGTAAAGCCAATACACGGTTGCGTTGCTTTTATGCGACATTAGTTAAAAACAAAATAAATCTCAAACTTGTATAAATAAATAATATTTAAATATTTTCTATTATATATAATAAAAATGTTTCAAGAAGAATAAAAATTTGATTTAATGTTTAGACAAAACAACAGAGCATGCCTGCAAGTATTTTAATTTGATATTTAGTTTTAGAATTTTTGATCATGTGAAAAGAAACACATTAAGTAATCTTTTTTCAAGTTCTAAGCTGCAGTTAGGAAACTAAAAGAAAATTAAAATAAAGTTTTATTAAAAATTATGTTGCAATATAAACCGATTTGATTATTGAAAATGTTATTGCATCAGACAAAACATTTTTTTTCTGACCATAAGAAAAACATTTCCTAATTTTCAAGTATTTTTTGATACACTGAAGCACTTCAATTACTAACACAGAAAGAAATTTTTGCGATGCATATGAGTTTTTATAAAATATGATCTTTTAGAATCGTGTAAAATAAAAAACGTTCTGAAAGCATACAGAATGATTTTCAAAGGGCTAAATTTTTCTTATTAAATGCATTAAATTAAAAATGTTACTTTTTTTTAAAAAAAAAGTTGAAGAATTCAAAAGAATAAATGATCAAACGCATCTAGACACTCAAAGAATGAGGAGTGATAAAGAAATGTACTCATAGCTTTTTTAAAACCTAAGACCGTAATTGAAGTTCTTTGAAGTATAAAATATACATAAAAACTTATAATCTGATAGAAATAACACCTGGAAATAAAATATATTTATTTTCTTCCAACATATATTTTTATTCTCAAAAGAAATTTTGAATAAAGATGAAAAATACAACAAAATCTGTTGAATAATTTTTATATCATGCGGATACAATAATGAGAGCAAAAAATCATATAATCTAACACAATGAATTTTTATTAGATAAACTAAAATGAATATGGGGATTTTTTCGCTAACTGTGTATTTAAAAGAAAGCTTAATATTTCATTTGACATTTTGTTTCGTAATAAGTAGTACAAAATATTTTCCATGTAAATTGCTTCAACTTATTTTTCATGATTTTTTATTTTGTATTTTTAATTGCTTATTTTTAAGATTTTGAAGTGTTAGTTTAAGCATTTGATTTGACTTTTTTGCTTTAGTGTGTCAGTTTTAAGGCTCTTTTATTTAACTTCTTTAACTTTTAGAAACTAGTACGAGAGTAACAGGATGGATTATATCAACATTACACCTGGGAATGAAAAGCAAAAGGTGGTACCAAAGGTGCAACCAAGTTTTTGACAAAATCTATTAATAGAATCAAAAGAAAGGTACATAATTCAATTATTTGTGAGTGATAATAAGTAACTTTCATAAAATAAATCCTACACTGAACAATATATATATATACATATTGTTCACCTTTATTTCTTTTTACTAAGAATTAAACACATGTAATAGACGCAAGAAATTGCAAGAACACTATCTACCAATAAGTATTTGGACACACATACAAATGAGGGTATCTTTTGTTTTGATTTACGTCAAACTTTCTGTACTTAAATATTGTGTTAAAAACAGCATTGACGTTAGTCACATGCAAGATGTCACGAAATTCAGAGCTGTCTGACTCCGAGAAAAGCGCAATTGTTGGATATAATAAAAATGACCGATTCTTTAGAGACATATCTAGTGAGTTTAACATTTCAAAATCGACAATGGCTTTTATGATTAAAAAGTTGAAGGTGAGTGGAGATTGTCGGAATGTGCTCGACACGACTGATCCACAAAACTTAGAGACCGACCGACAAGTGCTTTCGAAAGAAATTCGGAAAACCCTCTCCAAATAGATGGACCAAATACTCCAGGAGTTCCAACAAGTATCTGGAATTGTTTTTTCGATAAACGCCATCCGCAAGGAAGCACATTTGCTTAGTTTCTGTGGTCGTGCTGCCACCCACAAGTCTTTGATTACAAATTTTAACCGAGAATTGGACCTTAGATGAGTTGAAACAGGTTCACTGAAGTGATGAATCTAGGTTCAATATCTACCAGTTTGATGGCAGAGTCTGGGTTTGGTGTATACTTAGAGAAAGACTTTTGTCAGAATGCATGGTGCCTATAGTAAAGTTTGGTGGTGGTGGAATTATGGTCTGGGGATGTTTGTCGCGGTATGGATTGGGACCCTTGATCCCAATTCATGGTAAGCTATACAGCAACTCCTACTGCACCTTTCTAGACAACAATGTGCTTCCTACTGTGTGGCAATTTCACGAGTTGTATAATTGTTACTTTTAGGATGACTACGCCACTTGTCAAGTTGCGAGGTCTACCACGGATTGATATGGTGACAATAGGACTGAACCGATCTTCATAGAATTCAGAGTTGAATCATATAGAAAACCTCTGAGATGAGTTGGATAGCTGAATTAAAGGGTGCACCAAACGTGGAAAATCACTGAAAGAAGATGCATGTCTCCTCCAAGAAGAAAAAAAAAACGAGTGGAAGAAAATACCATTGTCCATCATCCGAAAACTTGTGGAAAGCATACCCCGATGGATTAAGACTGTAATTGCTTGAGGTGGAGACTCTACCAACTTTTGAATAGGAATATATTCTGTTAATCTCTTTTATCACAGGTGTCCAGTTACTTATTGGTAGATAGTGTAACTCACTTCTGAAATTATTTTGGAATTCCTTAAACTAATTAATTACCAAACACAATCATGTCCATAAATAAAGGATAATTCAGAATCACACAGAAATTGAACTCTAAAATCAAAATTTCACCTGTAGAATTATCACACACATCTTGAAAAAGAATATACAAATTACAGGAAACGACCAGATGGCGCGGATAGTACGTCACAATGACGAGAGTGTAAGAGAGGGGTATATAAGGAATGGTGGCAAAGAAGTAAAATTGTTCACGAGCACTTTAAAAGCCTTTCAGTGCAATAACCGCATAATTATGGCACAAAGGAAGCATTTGGACGATTTTTAACGTGAAAGAATTATCGGCCGACTGGAATGGGGACGTACCCAGCTGGAAGTATCCGAGGAAATTGAAATCGCCGAGAGTGTCGTCTCCAGGCTTTGGCAACGATTCCAAGATGATGGTAATGTGAGTAGATGTTACAGAATAGGTCGCCCCCGAGTTACAACGCCGAATGAGGACCGGTATTTGGCAGTTACTGCCAAAAGAAACAGACGGAGCACAGCATCAGACCTATCTCGTCAGCTCTCTTCAGCTACCGGTACGACAGTTTCAAGGCAGACCGTGTACAGACGCTTAGGGCACATTGGTCTATATGCTCGTAGGCCTGTCAGATGTGTTCCCCTTACCACAACTCACTGTCACCTGCGATTAACCTGGAGTAGAGAGCATGCATTGTGGACACCACAACAGTGGTCTTGTGTGATGTTTTCCGACGAGTCCAGGTTTAGTTTTCAGTCTGATTCTCGCCGGACTTTCATATGGAGAGCGCCAGGTACCCGTTACCACCAAGAGAACACCATTAAATGACACCGTGACGGGGGTGCAGGATGGCTCGTTTGGGGAGGAAATATTCTTGGTTCCAGAACTTACCTGCATGTTCAGAGTGTAACGATGACAGGCCACATCTATAGGGATGTCATTCTGGAACAACATGTACGTTTGTTTCGGGGCGCCATGGGTGCTGAATTTCTGTTTATGGATGACAACGCCCTTCCTCACCGTGCAAACATTGTAGACGAATGCCTTCAATCGGAGGATATCACCCGTATGGATTGGCCAGCATACTCACTGAACTTGAATCCAATAGAGCATGTGTTGGATATGCTTGGCCGACGAATAGCAGCCCGTCAACCCCCTCCCACCTGTCTACCGGAACTTCGGAGGGCATTGCTTGATGAGTGGTGTAATATTACCCAAGATCAGTTTGATAATTTGATACTCAGCATGCGTAGGCGTTGTAAGGCCTGTATTGCATCGTCAGGGAGACATACTCCGTATTAACCATCATACTAACCATGTTATGCTGTTTTTTGTAAATAGGTTCTTTTTTGAAATTTGCTCCAGGGAGTAAAAATCGCAATTTTTATTAATTATGTCAAACATATAGCATCTTTTTTGCTCTTTACCTTTTGTCTAATAAATAGACTTTACAAATAAGTCAAATTTGTTTTGCTTCTGTCTCTTTCTTTGCCTGAACTTCATTATCCTTAATTTATGGACATGAGTGTACTTACCCTGTCTAGAAGATATTGTTCACCCTATTCGTGAAGACGACGGGTAATCGCATGGATGGAAATGTGGTTATCACAGATTGATCCTGATAGGCGTTTTAATGTGTCTCGTAATGCAGTCAAAAAACCTTGCAGTTTCAAAGAAATACGTTCCAGGTCACTCGAAGGGTTGCAGTCCCTGTTTAAGATTATTTTCTAGCTATTTCGTCATGAAAAAGCCGTTCATCTCATTTAAAATCGTACTTTGCAGACGTCTTCAAAATAAGGATTTTGCACAAGACAACCCCTTCTGGGTTTCTGATTCCCTGATACATAAAGGTCCGTTTAGGTTGCACACGAAAACATGTTACGTAGACCAGACAGAGTTTCTCTGAGACGTTCACAAACCAGTCGCAATTTACATTGCAGAGTGATTAATGTTGTATGCTGGTTTGGAGAGAGAACAAGGTACCAAATACTACTAATCTAAAAATTGATTTTTAAAAACATTTTTTATGGACAAGGTAAATCCTTGATTGGGCTGGAATATCTCTGGATGAGCACAGTGACCTGCAAGTGATCAATGGAGCAAATCTGACTAATGGGAAATATAACATCTTTAATAAATGAGTCATACTATAAATTGGAGCTATTAGTGAATAATTTTCCTAAAGAATGATAACGCTCGACTGGGCTTTTAATAAAATTTATGAAGAGCAAGGCTTAGAGTTGATAGAAGGATCATCTTGATCTTCAGACAATCTAAGAGAGTATCTTTTAGAATATCTAGGCAGATAGATACCTTGCATCCTTCTCCGAAATCGTTAAATGAGCGCTAGAAGCTGCATACTTAGACGTTGCTTCCCATTTAAATATCTACCACTTTAATTGACAGTTTGGAAATTTCACACAATTAATGCATTACAAGTAGAGAAGTGTAACGTTGTAGTAGTAAAGTAGGGTTAAGAAAAAATTGACAAATATAGTGATTTCTCCATTTTTCATGATTTTAAGTGCAATTGCATGAAAAAAAGATAATTTTTTTTTTTAACTTTTTGTTTCTCTACGGGAAAAGTGCAGTGTTTAGCACACGGAAAAGAAGGGGAGGGGGGAATTGCCTTTTCTGGTGCATATGTAAATCCCATGTACTATTAGCGCTATTTACAAGCACCGTATGGAAATAACTAACCATTTATTAAATTATAAATTACAATTTCACACCAGTGGAGTTTTGAAAAGTACTTCTGATTTTCAAAGACATTTTCTTGCAAGGGTTCAAATATCCTTTTGTATTCATTACTAATACTAGTTATTCTAAAGTACTAGTTCTAAAGTTCAACAGTTACATTTTCTTCTTCCTTTATAAAAAGATTACAAAGATTCTTTGATTTTAACACACTCTACATTGCTAAAGTTAGCAATTATGAAAGTATTAAATAAAAAAAATATTTAATTAAAAGCTTAAAGTATCAATATGTACTGATTCATCAAAGTATTTTAAATGTATGCATCAATCTTTTGAATGCATATTTCAGAGTTTGATACTTTAAGAATATACTGCGCGATATGTAAAATTATAGTTCTGTGGAGATGTTCTGTCAGTCCATAATTTTTGATCTTGATTGCATGATTCTGCATTCTCAGTATAAATCTGACAAATGAAGAGAGATCATTATCGTTTAGGACTAAGACTATCAAAAGTTTTCCATGAAAGAGAATAAAATTACTTTTATTAGTTTGCAATGTATTTTTTCGTAAAATATTTTTAGTCGATTTGTTTACAAAAATAACACAAATACAAAAATTCTCTGAGTTTCAATTTATATCTGAAAAGCTTAAATTTAAGTAAACGGGTTTTAATGATTGCCAGATATCGTTACTTAACAACAATTTAATTTTCTTATCCAGAATTCATTATTGATATATTACATCATCAGTAAAGATAAGAAACTATGCATTTTTACTTCCTGATCATCTTACATTCTTTGTTGTTTATTGAATGGTTTGTTTAAATAATTGAACTATGTTTAATATTCAATATTTTATATTCTATTAAATTCATTACTTTTACGCATAAATTATCAATTTTTCTTGATTTTGGCATTCTTCCATAATTGCATCTAATTTTTTGTAATATCAACAGAACGCATTAACATATCAGAATATAGTTTAAAGATTTAGTATGAAAAACAAAAAAGTCAATTTTCGAGAGAAATTAATGACTCCACATGCTAATGCGAGGAGCTTGAACGAAACATATTACATTAACTTAGTCGAAGACATTATGAGATACTTATTTATACATAACTATTGTTAAGTTATTTTTCTAAGATACACGAAGTGTGTTTTAGAAGAATATTTGTATTATTGAAACTGCTTTTGTTTATTATGAAAGAAACTTGAATATTTTTTAACTTGCTTTTAAAGACTTCTTAGCTTCTTTTTAAAATTTGTTCAAATTTTAAAAAAATAGCTTCAATTTAATTTATATTTATTTAATACAAGCAATGAAGATCACTTCATCGTCTTGTCTTTATTTAGTAGTATAACAATAGCGATAATAATATATTTTTTTTGTTTTTCATTATTTAAGCATCGAGAACAATCAACTTACTCTTTTGTTTTTTGAAATTCAATAATTCTTGCTTGGATTTATATATTTTTGTGTTTGTTAGTGGTAAGCAACATATTTTTGTTTTCATTTTTAGAATAAGTTAAGTTGCTAACACACTGGCATTCGAGCTTCAAGTTTCAGTTTCGTTTTGTCTTCATGACATCTACTTTGCACTGAATGCAACTTACTTCGTAACTGAAAGAGATTCAAAATATTTTTTATAGTCTATTGCTTTGAAGTACTATTCTGCGTTAGAATATTCCCTTTTGTCATCCTAGAGTATAATTGTATGATTTTGCTTAGAATAACATTATTTATTCTCATATTTTAGATAAATTGTTTATCTATTTACATTTATTTAGAACTACAATTTTTCAATAGATCTATAGATGTTGCACCCTTAATATAATATTCAAAAGTGAAGCATCTAAATAAAAGATAAATAATAAAAAGGAATGAAAAAGAAAATTAAATTGCCTTTAATTTTCATAAGGTAATGTGATAAAAAGGAAAATTAATACTTAAAATTTATTTAATGCATAAAGTTCTTTCTTATAATGTAAGATTTTAGAAGTTTGCCTTAAAAGTTGGAACACTTATCAACTAAAACTTAAATATGGTAATCAGAATGCTTATTTGAAGTCTTGAATGCCTTAATAAAAAAAGGTTATATTCCATTTCATTAAAAGTCTCTTTAGCGAGTGTCTTCACGTTGATATATGAATGTTTTTAAGCTAATTTACAAAATAAACAAGTTCAAAGTTTCGATTAAAAGGCGCAATAAAAAGACCTTCGCATTTAATTCAATTCGCCTTTCATTTGAGTATACCTATATCTTATGTAGATGTATATACTGCTATTCATTTTGCTAAAATAATATTTGAGTTAAATTAATGCTATTTTATTAATGTTAATAAAGGATCCTTTCTAAAGGAAGAAAATATTCGTAGTTTTTTAAGAGAACACATCTCATATAAATAAATTTGAATTAAAAATTTAATAGCTATCTAGAACTCTTGACGATGGTAATTGAAAAATTGCTTTCCTTCTGGATAGTTATGCTTTTTAGTAATTTTAAGAGATTATTTCAATTTTACAAGCATATCATTTAAGTTGAAGATTTATTAGTGAGGAGAAGAATTTAAAAAAAGGTATGTCAACATAGGTTAAAAGAGATACATTGGATGAAAAATAATTCGAAGTCTGAAAAGTGTAGTCATGCTTATAAACTACACTTCTCTCAACTCATTTAATCTAAAATTTTCGAAATTAAAAATTACCTATTTTGAGTTTTGAAATATAAGTTGTAAGCAACTATATAATTTTCGGAATCTGCAGTACGTAATGAATGAATATGGAAAGATTAAAAAAATAATTTTTCTATTTAAAAATGCTGCTTTTTCTTGTTTTTTTTAGTATTAATTTTTCTCTATTATTGACAAAATAGGAAAATTTATTTTGATCATTAGATACAATTTGCTATAATGAAAAAAATAATTTTGAGATATTAAGAGACATATTTTTGACAAATATGTTGAAGCCTTAGTTATTGTGTTCATAAAGGAAAATTAAAAAAGTCAAAAAATATTCTTATTCTTTTTATACAATAAATAAATTTAATCAAAACTCAATGGAAAATTTCTACATGAGTCATCCTTAATACTCATCTTAAATATGCAGAAATTTTATGCATATATGTAACAAGTTTGGTTATAAAAACATTGAATTTACGGTAAAGATATTTCTGTTTCATGGCTTGTGACTTCAGTCTTTTAATGTGAACAAGACTGAAACATTTGTCAACAAGAGAAAAAGGCAACTCCCAACTAACTCAATAACAATTCGCATAGATATACTAGATACAAGTCATTATTATGTGTCATAAAAATAAGCCTTGTTTCTTCTTTTTGTTGAGCTGCATTTGTCAGCATTCCAGTCAGCCATAACATTGATTGACCAGGACAATTGCTGCTCAGTAAAAATAAATCACCCTCCATCAAATTACAATATGAGACCATGATGACCTGATTCGACGAATGGAAGGCAAAAAGGAAGATAAGTGATTCGTAAAAGGAGATTACTGATTTCTCGTTACATGGATAAGAAGATAATGAATGAATTCCGATCATTTGTCGTTCATTTAGTGGAAGAGGTCATTCCAAGTTCAATTTCTAGATCCATGGAGCGCAAATACATTTACGTTCATTTCCTTCAATACGGAATTACTACTGTAATTATCAGAATGAGGGAAGTTTAACACGGTTTTGTCACTTAATGAACTTTGCTGATTATCTTCTATAGGGAGCTGTAAAATCCTGAATATAATCACATCAACATACTTTCATATTTATCTTTAATGTTATTTTGTTCGATGAAACTAAAGCTAAAAAATCTTTAAGTGTATGTAGCAGGCAGATATTCATTATCATTTTGTAATAAAAACATTAAAGTTCAATAAATTCTAAGGCCTGACTTATCTATTAATGGAAAAGACACTTTTTTCACTCCCAATATTGATATTGTTACTTATTAACATTAATTTTTGTTTGAATATATACTCAATGAAACTTCATCTCTTGTTCTGAATTAAAAGTTACCTTCTACGTGTGCTTTCTCATTTTTTTATGTATCAATTTAACATATTTTTTACACATTGCTGCGTCATTTATAAATCTGCTAAATAAGACTATAATTTACATTTATCTAGTGATAATTTTTAAATTAGTTTCTTATATTTATAATGTAATAAGTATGCATTTTAAATTGTTTATATGTAAATGATTTCGTGTTTATATGTTTACGATATTCAACGATCATGCATTTTTTCGCAAATTATAAATTTAACTGTCAAAAGTATGCAAAAACAATCATTTACATAAAGCTTAAGTTGAAGTAAAACAAAGTTCACACATATGAGTAATCTTTTGCAACCATTATTGCCTTTTTTGTTATGTAATCAAGAATACAGATGATCCAAAGTCGAATCAAGTTAACAGGAGTTTTCTGACCGTTGGAAGACCATGAATTTTGTTTAACGTCTTCAAACGATTCTTTCTTAATATAGTTTGCTTTTTCACATGTTTAGCAGTAGAATGATTTTGACATTGTAATGATTTAGAATTATACTGTAATTTTTTTTAATTGTTTAATTCATACTGTGCACAAAATTAATTCAGGTTACCATCTTTTTTTCCTTAAGCCGATTGTAAATGGCCTTTCTACTGCTTCTAGTAAAGTGTAAATATAAACAATCAATTAATAATAAATAAATAAATGATTTACTCATAACGTTACAAATTTAAGAACAGATTAACTTACTTTAAGTCAGTGTTTCTCAAACTTTCAGTCTTTGCGACCCAATTTTCTATCATAATTTTCATCGCGCCCCCTCCATACAATAATAATGTATTGAATTCAACAATAATGTACTTTGATGCTAAAGTTACAATACGACTTTAATTATAAACCGTACAAATTATCAAGATAAGTACTAAATTTTGTATATACTTTTGTATATGACAAGCCCTTGGGTAAATTAACTTATATTAACTTAGCCCCTTAACTTAATATTGATGAATTTCTGATGCATTGTGCATTACTGATATATTTATAAATATATTACATCAGCGTAAATATGTATTTTATTTCTTATGTGTCAGAATGTATTTTCTTTTGCTTCCTTTTAGTCCATCAATATTTTTTTAAAAATAATCTTTTATTTTCGACTTCGCGATATGCTCGCACCCCCTGGTAGGATAGTCTCACCCCCTAGGGGGGCGCGCCCCACAGTTTGAGAAGCACAGCTTTAAGTTAAAGCTTAAATTAAAAAAAATGGCAACAAAGCTACTGTGAATTTAGCAATTTTTCATTACAAAATAGAAATCTAAGCAAAATGGTTTATTAACAAAATATTCAATCCTCTACGTATTGCTGTTAGCTTCAACTAGTAATATATATAACACTTTTGAATTACGTTTAATTAAAAAAAAAGATGAAATTTACACTATATTATTAACAACTTCTGCTGTTAATTTCTTTTTATAGGCTTCGATTTTCAACATCTTTTATTTTCAAAATATTATATAAACTCGTCTGAATAGTAATTTTTATATCAAATAAATTTCAGCATCTAAAATTATTTAACACACTTAAAAAGTAGAGCAAACCCTGAGTAAAACACAAATAAATTTTATAATTTTCAAAAACACTCTCTTTTGAAGAAAATTATTCCGTTTTAGGATCATTTTTCAAATGTATGAAAGAACCACGCAATTAGGCTGGTTCTTTTGGAATCAATCAGGTAATATGTTTTGAAACTCTTTTAAGTAATTATAACATATTTAATTAACAGAAACAATAGAATCCACAATAGCACAAATTAAAAGTTCAAACAGTAATGCAAACCTGTAGCTACAATATAGCATTAAGTTAATGTAATCCACCATTCTGTCTAGCTCTAAGTCTCATCCTGCTTCAACCTTATTATACATTGGAAAAATCTTCTAGATGCTTCTGAATCTTTTAGCCGATTAATTTCTATAGAGACTTCTGAACTTTTGAGTATACAATACGCTAAAATTAGCAACCAAATTTGTCACTAAGTTTAGTACCAGGCCTACTCCTAACCAGTTACTATTATTGAAACCGTATTTTCGCTTTAATGAAAACGAACCTTTCTGCTATAATACCGCATCGTCAGAGAAGGAAACGGAGTCTTAAATTTCCGCAACAATGCTGTAATTAAAAGAATCTGTCTTTGCTTTGCCATTAAATAAAGGGAAAAGATCAATTTTCTTTTTCTATTTAATCTTTACTATACCTTTTTTATACTTCATGTTATTTCTACATTTCTTTCATTTTTTACTTTTATATTTATTTTTCCTTGTTTGAAATACTATTTATAATAGTTATTATTTTTTTAATATCATAAACTTAATCACTGCTTTTAGAAGTCGTTGAAAAATATAGGCTTAACTGCAGATTTGAAAGGGTTTTTTTACAACTACTGTAAATAAGTGCTACCTTAATATTCAAGGACTCCCTGTGTACAAAGATTCTACAAGTAAAAAATTGTGTTGGTTAAATTTAAAATTAAGTCAGTTGCCAAAATTTAACGTAGAAATACATGAAGGACAAATGAATAAAACTTATATAAAGCGAAACATTTGAAAGAATTGAGATTTTTAAGCATACATTTTTTACAAATGAGGACAACGATAAAATTACATAAACATACACTGATAATACTTCATCATTTAAATTTTCAGTCGAGGGATTTCATTCAATTTATGATAGTCTCAACATCATATTATGATTAATTTTTTAAGAGTACCTCCTCAATGTGGGAAATATCCTTTAACCACAGTTTTATCTCCTCGAAAACTGTTCCGTTGGCACATTTTAAAATAAGATGATGCAATATTTCGTCATCTGCTAATTCCGACCAATTACGATAGTCATTAACAGAAATCATATAATTCTCAAATCCTCCAGTTGAGGAAGTTACAAAAGCTGAGATATCCGTACCAAAAAAAGAACACTTTTGTCTTTCGTCTTGCTATATATATATTCGTTTTTATCATTCTATGTGCATTTTTAACAAAATGTCGAACTAAATTAAAAAACATGACTTTAATGAAACGATTCCCAGTAAAGCAATATGGTAAGATATTCTAATAAAAGTGATCAGTTCTTATGTAATTGCGTTATATGTGTAAAAATATGTAAATATATTTATTTTTTGAAAAAATAAATGAATATTGCAGAGATTCTTTTTAACATTTGACTTTCAAGCATTTTTAACTTAAGAAATTATAGTTCAGAAATACGTGTCTAATGAACTAAGTTGTTGAAATAACAATGCAAATTCATTATGGTAATTGCAATTCAATAACATCCCATCCAATTTTCTTACTGTCCTAATACACTATTTGTCACCGTGTTCCTCTCGCTGATAGTCTTTCTCATCAATAGAAGCAATTATCTGAAAGAGAAAAAAATCTAATAATCAATTTTCACGAATCTCTGGAGTACGAATTCAATAACAAGAGTAGTTCTTTGTTTCCTCATAAGGGAAATGATGGATTGAATCTTTTTGCATTCCAAGGAAACAATTTACTTTAGTACAAATAAATTACACAAAACAAAACATCCTTAATGAATAGTCCACATTTGCCTTTCCCCTTAAAAATCAAGATTAAGTAAATTAGACACTTCAGGTCAAGATTGAATAAGTTCTTGATTGGCAAAGTTAGATAAAATATTTTTTTTGCACACAATCAACTCTCAGAATGAATTTTAGTTAACACATTTAAAAATACTTGGTAATTATTGTTTTCAACAGAGGTGTGAGTTTTTCCTCTGGTCTAATGAAAATCTTGTGGTATCTCTTTATTTATCAATGCCTTGTCATTGAGAATAGGAAAAGAAACCATTCTTTCTCAACCAATCAAACGCGTTACAATAATATTCTTTAACAACAGCTGTAGAAAATGGCGTTATTTACTTGACTCCCCTGATTTTTATCGAATTCTTTGAATAAAAATTAATTAAAATGATGTGGTTTTTATGAATTTATTTCCAAAAAAGATTTCAAACTGCAGTAGGAAATTTTTGTTTGTGATCCAACACTTCTTTTTTGTTGACTTTTCATACTCTTCCTGTTTATTCCAAGTCAGTGCTCAAACTTTCATCGGTTTGTGATTAAATTTCTGTTTGAGGCGGTCTTTCAAATTTAAATCTGACAGATCCGTATCAGAGTTTGAAAATAAAATATTCACCAAAACCCAAAGGAATTTTCATTTAAACTTGATTCCAGTATTTTGAAAAAAGTGAATTTTTTTTCCAATCTTTGAAGTTTGTTTTGATTCAGAGAAAGAAAAATAATATTGCTTGAAAACTTTTTATTTTCATGAGAGTCCTTATATTTCGAAACATTAATGAAAAAAGTAATTATTTACTTAAAGTATACTTTGTCAATATTTCCTTAAACTAGACAAATATATTATGCAAAATATTTATTTACAATAATTATTCACATAAAAGAATCCAATCCAATTGTAAAGAACATAAAATGCTAAATATGATTTTAAAAAGGATTATAAGAATAGTTTTAAATCTGAATATTTAAAAATATCAAATTAGCAATGGAGCGAATATCTGGTGCAAGAGAATAAAATATGAAGACCACGCACCATTTTTTTTACAAATATTACATAAAGCCAAAATTTATTTTCGAATACAATGTGGTTTAAGGCTGTAGTAATATATATTACGAGATGAAGTAAATTTTTTAAAATTGATTTATGATTCATTTGAAGGGAAATTTGATGATGCACTATATGCTTAACTATGATCATTTTGGTCCAGTTACTCGGCATCAGATCAGAAGGTTGCGGGTTCTGTCCGCCTTTTCATTGATAACGGAGCCACTTCATTGGTGACCCTGCCTGAATTAAAAAAAGGGAACCTTCTGATCTATCGTGGCGCCATCTACCCCCAAAAAGAGCAACTAAATACTCAACAGACTCACTTGGAGCAGCTTATGTTTTAGAGGTATTTTCTACGCTTCTTAATAAGTCGCAAATGATACGCAAAACCTCAGATGCTGTTAATGAGAATGGAAAGTTGCTGATCTTTATAGCTCGAATATCAGTATTACATGATCAGATGAGAGCGCAGATTTAATCATTTGAATATCAATCTCACCACAATCGGTCCTGAAATTTTCATGACACTATGTGCATTATTTCTTGGTGTTGCACTTTCACTTTCAAGGAGTGAATAAAAAAAACTTTTTTTTTATCGAACGTAACTTAGGAACTAACATCAAATGTCTAGATATGAATTACATTCTTACGAAATTAATTCCCTTGTAACAATGATAATAGGAGACAGTTAAGGGAATGAAAAGTTTTATATATATAACGAAGTACGATATTCAGCAATCGAATCTAGAAATATATTTTACCAAATAAACAATTTAAGAGAGAGAGCATATACTATTTTCGCTTTGATCATTCAGTGATGAAGAATTATTTTTTTTCTGTGTACGAATCATAAATTTTTAATTTTTCGTCTAAAAATGTATTCTGTATTACAGCTTCAAAAATATTTTCCGGAAAAAGGAAATAAATATTGATTTTCGGAGATCTGTTTTCGTGAAATATTTACGCATCACGTAGTAAAACTGCTACTTTGGTTAAATTATTGATGTTTCGAATGTAACATTTGAAGTGTTTCATATAACGTCATGAAGTTTGATATTATTTTGAATCCTTTTATAAATTCCAGAATGTGTAGCTAAACTAACATAAAACGTATTTAAATTTAAAACAATTATTTTAAGTGGTAAAGGAGTTTTCAAATCTGTCATCTTGAACAGTAAAAGAAACTGAAGCCCCAGTATGCAAATTGCAAATAATTATTTCGCTTAGACATAAATTGTTCTTGGTTAAATAAATCTCCGTAACAATCGCAAAGATTGTGGGAGATATTATTTTTAAAAGAAGTACAATTTAAAAAATTAATTACTCATCTCGACTTTGTTCAGGAGTGGTATTACATGTAAAATATGATAAAAATGAAATTATTTTTAATCTTTGTTTATTTAAATAAACAAATTTCTGGAAATAAAAAATGAGATGTTTGAAAAAGTGAAATCGATCGAACGAAGTAAACGATTTCGCTTACAAAATTATACAGTAAATATAAGAGCGTACGAAAGAGAGCTATTTTTTGTTTGAGGAATTCTTGAGAATATTTAAAATTTAATGAGATAGTGCACATTCTGATGATAAATAAACAGATTGTAATAAATTGATATTAACCATTAAAGCTTGTTTATTTGTATTAGAACTTCAACCAATGTTACAATATTTGAATGGATACGATTGAAGTAAAAATGCATAAAAAATTAAGAACCGTTTTGTGCTACCACTCCCTCAGTGATAATTTTACAATTCAACAATTACTTACACGTCTCTCTGGTTGACTGTCGGTCCAGTACCGTTATTATAGCCGAATTGGTTTGTTTTTACCCACGTTGATGGCGTTCACAATGTTTAAGACGATTGCCGATCCCACCGACTGTAAAGTGCATTCGCATTTTGAACGCAATGAATGTTAAGCTAGTCGAAATTCATCTTTAATTTGCGGAGATTTATGGTGAAAATGTAATGAGGGATGAATTAGTTAGAAAGTGTGTATCGGACTTATCCCCGATCTTCTCTTGGGATAAATTTATTTCTTTTTAACTGTAAGTTCTACTGAAAACTTTTTCCCGAAGAAGAAGACTTGAATTATTCAAATGAGTTGTTATATTTAAGCGTGGACATTTAGGTACGCGAGGTTAGTCGACGAGTAGTCCTTGGATGGTCAATTATTGCTAAATGGCAAATAAGTTATAAGATTGAGTTTAAAGATTACGACCGGAGGTGGTACAACGAATAAGAGAAATTACGGTGAATTATACCGTAGAAGTCCAAAGTTTTCCAGGAGTAAGTGAAGTATCCTAATATATTAAGTATCCCTTAGCCGTATGATTGCTCTTCTAACTAGTGGCTTTGTGCATTTTCTACCTTTAGTTGTTAGATTTAAATTAATGGAATAAAAATCTGAACTTGAAACTGGTTATGGCAGATCTTTACTTGAACTCCCACACACCAACAACCTCAAATAGGTTGTTACAAGTAGGTTTGACAATTCAATGATAGAGGCTCAAATGCTCATGACGAAGCATGGAGTGGGAGGGTCTTCTGTTGTCAGTGACATTTCGGTTGAAGAAGAGAATGAAAAAATTCGTGAAAACAGACGATCCACAATAAGATTGCTTTGTAATGAGTTTCCACAAATTTCAAAAACTGTTCACTGGTGGCATTTTTCTTTAAAGAAAATATAGATAATTTGGTTTCCAGATATGAAAAATGTTTGAACCATGGTGTTAACTATGTAGAAAAACTGGTTAAAAAAAATTTTTTTTTAAAGTTTTCCAAGAACGGTACTAAGTTTTCGATAGGAAGACAATTAAAGTTACCTATCAAGACACAACATTGGATTTGAAAGAAAAAAAACTAGGATTTTTTTTTCCGACTAAAAATTGAATTTAAGAATCTTCAAACTTAAGATAATTCAAAGATGGATATCATACAATATTGTAATCGATATTTGTGTGTGTAACAACGATCTTTTATTGTTTTAACCAAACTTTGTGTTATTTTGCATCAGTTTTAAGAGTTGCTTGGAAATAGAATATTTTAGTGCAATTATTTATATAGAATAGTTATTACATCGATTCAATGGGTTAATAAGATATTTTGAAATAACAGAAAACTTAAATTCAGAACTCAGAACTCAGAATTTCAAACTCTGCAGAAACAGCATTACATCTTTCCCTTTAGCGTCAAACGTTTTGATGCTTAAAATTCTGATGCTATGTCTTATGTATGTATATAAAAATAAATGTTTAAATAGGAAAAACATAAATAATGTGAAATTTTTTTTTTACAATTAAGTGCTATTATACATTTGATTGCCTTGTATTCTTTTATCAATGTTTTAGTGTATTTTTTCTTTTAAATTATATTTTAATATATAAAAATAAATGTAAATAAAAATCTATAATATATATTTCAAATAAAAAGTATTCGAAATAAACAGTATCCAAATAATTTTCTAAAAAATTCAATTCTCTAAATGCAGACGATTTTTTATTTCAATTGAAGGATTTGAATTCATTTGAAACTTTTCGAGGAAAATAACGTTAGCCTTCTGCTACATCATAATACTGAGCACACAGTATTCTTTCTTTTTACCATATAATAACTTTTCTTTACTCAAAATAAATGGATAATCAAAAAATAGGTGAGAAAAATACAATTTGAGTGAACTATGTGTTTCAGTTTTTGCTTAAAATTACAGGAATGTATCTCTCAAAAGAAAATGGTATGATGATAAATGAAAATCGCGTATAAAAGGGAAATCAATCATTTCATTTGTTGTACAATTCAAAAACATTCTGTATTCATTTGTTTGTACCACAATGCATTACGATTCGTACAGTAAGCAGATTTGTTCGTAGGCGAAGTAGTTAAAAATGTTAAAAAATAAAGCAGCGAAAATTCAGAAAAAAAGTGAGATTATTATTTTGTACGTAGTTACGAGCTTATTGTTTTGAGCTGTGTGGGAGATGGACTACTTTTGTTTGATTTGGTTGGTTTTAAATTGTTTTATTATAAGAAATTGGCATTAATAGATAAGTATTTGTGTTTTTACAGGGTGCTCCAGAATTATTGGGACAAATTTTAAGGGAAAGTAGGAGACATCACAATAATTCAGATTTGCATAGCAACCCATGATCGGAAATGTCATAAGAAAGTGGTATGACAAGGACAAGAACCGAAGAGACACCAGACTGGGATCATCTGAAATATTTATTGGTCAAAGCTGGGTCATTCTGAGAGTTCTAGTCACTCGTGTCCCGCCTTCATTATTCCTATTACCTTGTAATGATCCATATTCACACAAATTGTGACATCCAACGGTCCGGTACATCTCTCTGTGTGGGTACCTTTTGCGATAAATCCTTCTACACACAGTTCGTGCTTTCCTTCTTCCAATCTGTAAATCGAGGGCATTTCTGCCAGCTAGGTGTTTGTGTAAGACGTTCCATACCGCTCTGCAATGACGGCAGCTCAAATGAATGCTGTAATGCAGCTTTGTTTCCTCCAATACTCTTGTGATCAACGCCACACAGCGCAGGGCAAAGACTTTTCCGGGGGACGTTTTGTGTTGCTGTGCAAATCTGAATGCTTTTGATGTTACCTACCTCCGCATGAAGATTGTCTTAACAATCCTGAGGCACCCTCTACCTTTGGCAGTTGTGCACTGGTAAAAACAAAAACTTATTTTTATAATCAGAGGTTGCGTATTCCTCGAGCAGTTGATAGTTCAGCATCTTATAAGATACTACATGAAATATAAAACACTTAACTAAAGTGTTATATATTTTTAGTGATAAAAAATCTTTTATTCTTCTAAATCAGAGCCTAATTTTCCCAATGTGATATTTTGTATTTAATTAATAATAATATTATAATAATGAATAATATACCTGCATTCTTATCTTTTTGAAATTTTTACTCAAAACATTGTATAACAGAATTACATTGGGTAAATTAAATATATTAATGCATAGGAAAATTTACGCTTATATTAAAATTAGCCGTTTCCCTCCCACATCGCTGGGCATTTTGTGACACTGTAAGGCTATACATTCTTTTTAGGTTAATGTTATCTAAATCCTTGCATGAAGCCTTCGATTGTTTTGAAAAATATTCTTATAGCCCTCACCTTTGGATTTAAAAAAAGGCCATGACTTGAATTTCTAAGGCAGAAATATGTGTATCATTTATGGCCCTGTTGTTTCTCTCCTCAGAGTCAATTTCCTCAAACACAATTTTTGGTGAATATCTACTCATTGAAAGAAACGTACATACCAAATTCAAAGTATGTACTAGGTATAAATTGCTTAAAACGTGATTTTTTATAAAACACCCCAATAACCATCCACAAATTCCTTGGGAGTCGATTTCCACAATCCCAATTCTCAGAGGATCTCTACTCAGCAAAAGAAACATGCTTTCCAAACTTAAATCTGTATGCTTAATTTTTATAAAACACGGGAATTTTTTTTCATCTTTAACGCTCCCGTAACCCCTCTTTCTGGGAATCAATTCCCAATAATCTCTACTTAATAAAAGGAACATAAATGCCAAATTTAAAATCTGGGGTCTGGGGGTGAAATAGTTTAAAAAAAGGAATTTTTATCAGTAAATACCTTCACTCCTTTTGGGAGTTGATTTTGAAACACGTTTTTAGCTGATCTCTACTCGTTAAAAGAAATATTCCTAACAAAAATTCGAGACTGTAGGTTTAATGGTTCCAGAGATCTCATGAAAAGCGAGTTCGCTTTTTCTTATACATAGATAGATAACATATTGCATATCCATTCAATTTAATAAAAGTAGCTCTGAAACATGTAATGAGGATTTTTCCTTAACTTTCAAAATATCGATTTAATTATTTAATGTTTTATTTATTTCTTTACAGATAGAAATTAAATTTTATAAACAGAATTGTAAATGTACACAGATATTCTCCATCCATCCCATTATACTCATTAATTTTATTTATTTTAAATATCAAAGAGGGAATCTATTTATTATTCAGTTTTTTTTCTTTAAAAAGCTTAAGAAAAATCTCAGATTACTCAAAAAAAGTTTTTACACTCTTAAAGGACGAAGGGGATGAAAAATAGGATCAAAACGGAAAACAAGAGTTGGGGGAATCAGAAAATAAAACTCCCCAAGGAAAATATTCGTTCATAAAATTCTCTCGCAAAAATATTCTAAGCAAAAGAAGAAGCTAACGAAATATTGAATTTTAATGCATAATGCTTAAAGTATAGCTTTTGTAAAAAAAAAAGGTCATTATACAATTCCAAAGGGAAATCAATTATTAGTTTTACTTAATGCAGTAAAGTATTAAGCACATTTTTATTAAAATATTTTTTAAGAATTATGTCACATGTTGTTCTTAATTGGATTATAACTGTATTCAAAGTAGAAAACAGGTGATTAAATTGCTTAAAAGTAAAATCCTCGTTGCGCGATGTTCATGATAAAAAGTCCAATAATAATCAAATAGAATGTTTATTAAATTATTCGAATTTTTTTTATAGAGTACATTGTGAAATATTTGAATTTATAGCAATTAAAGAAGAATAAAAAAGAATAGGCCCATATTAACTCAGCTTACTTTTTTCTGTTTTTATACCTGCTAAATCTTGAAATAAATAAAAATAATGGTACTTATACGTATTATCGTAACCGTATTGGTGACAATGCATGAAACGAAGCTCTTGGTTGCCAATTCAGCTCGTGCGACACATGCGAGATCAGTGTTGCCAACCTTGGTGAGTTATCTTGAACGTTGGCATTGCTGTAATAGTACGTAAGTACCAAAATAACATAAAAAAATTATAAAATTTGTCTAAATTTATCGTACCAATCTTTTTAAGTTGCATGTAAGTATGCATTTTCTTAAAATATGGATAACTGAAGATAAAAAAAAGCATTTTGTCTTTTTTTATTTTTTATTGGAAAATGTTATTGAGAAAATAAAGGTTTCGGACTATTAACCTAGTTTTTGATTAAATTTTAAAATTTATCTTTATCATTTAATACTGAAAATCATATTAATATTTTTCAATGAACTTTGAATAAAATCCCTTAGAATGTATCTTGAATGTTCCATAGCATAAAGTACTTATTAAACAAAATTGATTAGAACAAAATTATACTTTAAAGATGCCATGAAATTTGAAATTTAAGAAAAATGTCCTAACGAATAATTTAGTGATTTTAACTGAAGTTTCTAGCGTTTAGATAGATTAAGAATACTAATTAATAATCAATTTCTTATATTTAAAAGAAAAGATAGAAAAATACAATAGTACATAAATATATAAACTTAGAGTAAATATCACTGATTTAACTATCTGACTTTATAACGTACAGAAACTACTTCCTAGTTTAAAAAAAGTAGAAAATTAATTAAATTTGTTGTTCTATCTTCTTTGTTCTTTGACTAGGACTTTTTGGAGTAATTTTACACCGCAGACATTAATTTTCCGAGGTTAATTAATTTGTATCGTACTTACTTTGTTTTTAAGATACAAGATCCCAGCCTCAATTTCTAATTATTTTTCCAAAATGTTCACTTTTTCAGAATTTTTCTTCTTTATTATAGTTTGATCAAATTTTTTGTAGGAAAATTTTATTTGGGGCTTAATTTTTGTTGATGGATTTACTGTTGATTGAATAGGGAGAGAATCAAGTTTGCTTTCAAATACGAAGCTTTCTGTCAACAAGATGATCTTGTTAATATTAAAGCTTCACAATTTATTTTTTTATTCAGTGTGATACTTTGTAATTGAGTAAGACTACATACTTTAAAAAGGGAAGAAAAAGAACAATTATCAATAAAAAACGTATTAAAGTAAGCATGTTAAACAAAATTTATATTTTAAAAATAATCATGAATAATAAATATACAATTAAATATTTATAGTTATACTGCTAAAAAATTACGAAATCTGTTAAAAGTTGCTAGATTATAATAGAATGTTCAGAATTGTGAATTATATAAAAAATACAAAAATCTATCACATATATTCCCTTTAAACATTTTTAAACTAGGGAAATAAAAAAAAAAGATGATAATGTTACTAAAGTAGATATTAAAACGTTTCTAAATCTCTGATAATATGGAGAATATATAACAAACGAGTAAGTGTGACAAAAATCGTATTCAGACAAACCACAGAACATCCGTATTCAAACATTCGACAATCATTTCAAATCGTATTGCAACATGCAGTAAATTATGCAAATTCTAGGATATAAAAATGGAGAAGAAAAATAAAAGAATGACCTTAATTATTATTTTTCCTGCGGGAATTCTGTCTTATGCCATTTATTATGTTGAGTATATTTTGCATCTATACCCGATGCTTAAATAATAATAAATGTCAAAAGCTCCATGATCAATACCGAAATTTCTTTGATTACTATTCGATATTGAGATGGTTTTATTTGACTTACAATATCAATAGAAATTCAGAGAAAACAATTAAGATTTTTTTAAAGTTATGCATTACCCTTTCAATAAACATGCTTCATTTGTTCACGGACACATAGGCATTTTTGGAAAGGAGCGGGCCGATTGGCTTGTAAAAGTTGCCACTCAGCTCTAAATTGATATTGCCGTTAATATTCCTAAATCCTTTTTCAAGAAGATTACAAGAAAAAAAATGATGAAGTCTTGGAACCAAGAATATCTTACAGTAGAACGTCGTTTATCTGAATGTTTACTATCCGAAGCGTCAAATATCCGGACCAAGAGAATCAGAGACGAAGGAGTACAAAGGTACAGTGAAAAATAAGTGATTATTTTCCTCAACATTGCGACATTTGCACCTATTTTGCTTTTTCTTCAAGCACGTTTCCTGCATATAATGATTTTGAATATTCGCATGGTGTTCGTTACTGTATGGTATAGTTTCCGTACTCGTTTCATATACTGCATGAATCGCATTCTGTTTTCGGTTATCCGAACAATCGCGTATCCGAACTGTGTCCGGACCCAATTGATTCGGATACGCTCGCGCGTTCTACTGTATTTCAAATAAAGAAAGTTTAACAAAGAACTATTTTTTATCAATTAATAAAGCCATCATTTTTATGCTTATTACAAAATACCAAAATTTCTCACTGGTCATCGAAACTTTAAAAGTTATTTGAACAAATTTAATTTGGTTCCGTCATCTTCGGCGATTGTAGTTTTGTTGGCGAGAAAAATGTAAAATTGTGCTTCTTCTGTGTTGCAAGTTTGTCAAAGAAAGGAAGATCATAAGACTGGTTATCAAGGGACTTAATATCAGTTGGCTTTCATACTTTCACCAACTTATTTTCATCAGAAGTGCTTTGGAAATTTCTGTAAATTTATTGTAAACATTTGTAATCCTTCATGTGTTTCTTTGAAATTTTCTTTTTCCTTATGTAATTTGTTTCATACTACTTCTTTAATCCCCGTGTGATACTTTGGGGTGCACGGGGATTTATATATAAATGTTATCAATAAAAATAAATTAATAAATAAATAAGCTACTCTTTCATTACATTTCTTTGGAAATTAACGAATATATTCAATTTTATCGTCTTCCAAGCTGATTTTATTGAAAATTCAAGTACAGAAGCGACTTTTGTAAAACACCAAAATAAGATTCATTCACAGATTGATAGAATCTTCTTTATATTAAGAAAATAATGAAAAGTAAAAGTGAAAGTCGGCAGTGAATGTGTATCTTGTCATGGTTTTGATACAAAATCAATTTTTCAGTCTCGACTAAGGCTGGAGGGTGAAATCAATTCAGTATGTTTAGTCGACTGCTTCTCTGAGTCTCTCAAGAAGGAAATTTCCTTGTTTTGTTTAAGTTGATTTTCTTCAAATGCGTTTCAAGGATTCACTTTCCTTTTGAAAATATATGTTTTTTCTAGTGGAAGAAATTGAAACATTGAAAGAAAAATTATTTATTGAAACGTGTAGAAAAAAACAAGTTTTACAAACTGATTTGAAATAACATAATCTAGTAAAAATGACGGAAATAAAAAGTGGAGTGAATTTTCTATTACATATGGAATGCCGACCGGATGTTCTCAAAATGCTATGACTTCTGTGAAAGGCTCATCTGATTGGCCGACAGATATTAAACGATGTACATTACATAACGACTAATCTAAAAACGCTCTGAACAGAACTTTGAAGTGTTCAAGTTTCCGTTAAATCCCGTTAGGCAGGTGAACTAGTAGTCGGTTAATTGCGTGAAGTCCTGTAGGTCTCAGGGCCATTACAAATTAAAAGCCCTCAAGAGAAATTTAATGCAAATATTATTATACATAAATACATGTATATATATATATATATATATATATATATATATATAGTACAATAAATTGAAAAAATAACAAGACAAAACTATCAACTAACAAAGCCGGGAGGTAGAAACCAGATTTTAAGACATAACTATAAAAAATGGAGGAAATATATATAATTCATGTCCAAAATTAAGGTCACAAGCATGTTTTTCGTCATAATTTTAAAATACCTCAAGTGAAATTGATATAGTTTGTATTTTATATCTTTTGAAGAACGAGTAGAACAACATTAATCTTTAGTTTAGGAGAACATGTTGTTTAGCGTTAATTTTTGTAGAACTACTGGAATGAGCCTGTTTGAGTACATGGGAGTTATGTTCCCTATAGTTATGTGAAAATGGCTTTAAAACAAACTAGTTAGTCTGTTTTCATTGAGAATAATTTCTCATAATCGCTTAGATCTCGATGCTTACAAGTTGCCCGAAAATAGTCTCCCGGTTAAGGAATCAATTCCAAACAAGCAGTACTGTCACTAGGATGGCCGTCCAAGGTCGCCACAAAGGATCGGCATCGGCACAGGATCACTACATGACGTTAAGCGCACCTTGACATAGGCGGACAACAGCTACTCAGCTTGCTTGTGACCTTGCTGCCCTGTCTGGAAGAGTAATTTACAGGCCAACAGCCTACAGCCTTCTTGCAGAGACTGGCCTTTACATCAGCCTTACTTCCAGTCTGGTGCTTTCCCTTTGACTTCCTCCAACAGGAAACACCAGATATTGTGGAGCTGAAAACATCAGTTGTGGACACCACGAGAATGGGAAGTGCTCTTTTCAGTGATGAGTCGCAACGAACCAGACAAAGTGATTCTCGTCGAGTCTTCACCTGGAGAGAACATGGAGCTCTCTTTGATCCGTCCTATGTAAATAAAAATCAACAGACTTAATGACAAAGGAACCCTTGTGTATGGTGACATAATGTTGTGCAATCGTATACCACTGTACATTTTCGTGGTGAGTACTGTCAACTCACAGGGCTATAGGGATGGGATACTAGAAGCCTACGTGAGTGATTTGGACCCTGAATACATTTTTATGGATGATAATGTATTCTCTACAAAGAACTCACATTGTTGAGGAGTTTTATGAAGGAGGGGATATTCGCCGTATGGATTAACTCTCGAGGTCTCCGGATCACAATTCTATTGAATATGTTTGGGTTGGTTTAGGAAAAGCCGTTTCTCTGCGTAGTCTCCTCCCAGGACTACCTAGGAATTAAAAATCCCACTTTTGGTAAAATGGGCCTTGTTGCCACAAATACTTATTTATACCCTCATAAATAGTATGGTAGCTCGTTGTGAGACTTGCATAGCAGTTCACAGTGGTCACATACATATTAGACAAATTTTTCCAAGTTAAACACTTTATCTCTGATTCACGATTTCACATTTTTTATATGATTTGTATAAGAATTATTTACAATTCAAATCTTTTCCATATTGTTGTGTTTCTGTATTCTTTCTAGCATTGTAAAAAATATGTTTCTGTGCCAAATTTCATTAAAAAATAGTGAATAGTTCATAAGTTTTCCCAGATTTTGTTTGTGACCTTAATTTTGGACATGAGTATATATATATATATACACGTACACATATATGCATATATATATATATATATATTCTAAGAGACCCTCAATAAATTTTATTTATCAACTGATTCATCTTAAGGGTTTATAATTTAAATACATTCTTGTGATGCGTTTCAAACAGTTAGAAATTATTCATTTACATTTAGATCGAGAATATGTTGTTTCGTAAATGAGCCGAAGAGACGAAGACAAAAGAGAAGACAACATTAAACTTGAATATGCAAAAACACTTTTTTGACACACCAAAAAAAATTACTCAAATAGATAGTTAAGTACATATTACTTAAAATGTAGTAGTTTCAGAATGCATTGAATGAGAAATCACATTATTTGTATGATAAATATTAAATGAAATTATTTATTAAAATATTATCCTTTTCCATGTGCATTTTGTTTAATTTTCTTATATTTTATTTATAAAATATTTGATTTTAGATTTGCACGTTGAAGAAGGAGTAAAAGTTATAATAAACTATATATATATATAATTTTCAATTGATAATTTTATTCTAAAACATTTTACTAAAATAAGAATCGATTCATAGAATATAGAATTATGAAATTATTTGACAATTTCCGTGCTAAAAATGTATTCTATTTTCCACAAATTCAAAGAAATTGCATTTATTTTGGAACATTATTTAAATAATAATCTTAAATAACACGGTATTTACACTGGTTATTGCAATTATAGCAAATTTTTATACATCGTTCCGATTTTCTTTCGTACTTTTTTAATTCCTCAAAGGAACTTGTAAGATTTAAAATTTTCAATTTGATACTACCGAATTTAATTCTATGTTTTTTCAGAATTATTAAAATGTTGATTATACTTTTACGCGAAAAAATACATTGTCATAGCTTTGCATAATCTGATAAAAAGAATTTTGTGAGATAAAAAGAAAAAAAAATCGTTTTTTATCTGTGGAAAGCAAAGTAAAATTCATTTTTTAATATTTTTGAAATGAATCAGATATTTTCTATACATTTCAGTTTATGATGCTTGTATGTAACATCAAATGGTGGAAGTTTTGGAAAATAATGATATCTTACGACGAAAAATTCCTGGTTTCAGTACTTTCCTTGCAACCGAAAAAAAAACAGGATATTTAATACAAAATGAAAGCTATCATAATATCTTCTGTTTTATTTCAAATATTCTAGCCATTTCTTATGAAACATTTTCTTGTTACGTCTTTAGGTATCTAACATACAACGAGTTTTCACTCTGAGCGAACATCTGCTTTGACATGTAACTGTCATTAAAGTTAAGTAGCTCCAAGAGCAGTCTCGGTGGGCATGCGGGTCTTTTGTAATAAATACTATCAAATTCCTCCCAGAGAATTGTTTTCCTCATTTTCTTATGTCGATCAAAATAGAAAGTGCGTGCATTCGCTCCCTTTCCTACCGTTGTCATGACGACCTGTTTTCCTCTTGGATAGCAGGCGCAAGCAACGTTCTCAAGAAAAGAAAGCGAATAACAGCTTTATACATTGGAACAATACACCCTGGGACCAACTTGGAAATATAGCTGCGCAGTTTTTTTAGTGGACGTTGGTCATTTTTTTCCTTTCTTTCTATTTTTAGAATCTTCTTTGTTATTATTTTGTGCACATTTTCACACTGGACTGCTGAATTTGATTCTTTTGTACATAGGTCGTAAATAACTAGATATGTCTACTTATCAGACAAAGACTGCAGGTATCGAGTTGAGTAGTTGGGAGTCTGATAGCCGTTTTTGGTGACCTTTTTATTTTTTATTCTTTAAGAAAAACTTTATCGGAAACTACTAGGGACTTACAGTTTCGATATTCAACAAAAAAAATCTGGAGAAATGTATGTACTTGGATAACCACTGAAAAATCTGAAAAGAAGGATTTGGTAACAATCATTTTTCATGCTTTGTAATATAAGTTGGAGCTTTGTATACAGATAAATGGTTCTTTTTGCCTGTCATTGGATCCTTTATCTAGTTTTTTACACTATTTTAAGTTGAAATGTTCAATATAATATTGGAATTCTAACTTCAGAAAATATTGGTCTTTAAGTTTAGAGAAAATATCTGCTTTTTGTACCGTGTGTGCCATTTCGGATTTCTTTAAGTTGGTAGTTTTTATTGTACTAATCTAAAGAGAAATATTTATTTAGAGAACTATTTATATAGAGAAATATTTATTTTGTATTTTTCGCATTTCCTTTAAAATGATAATTTTTGTTATACTCAAAATATAAACGCTTTTTCAGTGAATAATGAGACAAATTCTTTTACTTTGAACCAAACATTTTTTTTGGGGGGGAGGGGAGAGATTCATACATAAAATGACAAAATATACCTTTTCAATCAAGGTTTGAAATACGACCAATATTCAATAATAAATTTAAGACAATTTTATCGTATACTTATAAATGGTTCAGATACTCAACTCATAATATATGAAGAAAAAAAAAAAAAAAACCAGTACATTTTACAAGTTAAAGGCTTAAGTTTTTTTAACATAACAGAAACTGCTTTAAACAAAATATCTTAAAAAAGTTAGCTTTTCAGATCATATTTATATAAAAATGACTGTATTTTTGTATTGGTATGCTTAAAATCCATTTAAGAAAATTATGAAAAAATGAAAAGGTTCTTAGTACGGAAAATGAAGTTTGAAGTTTGAGAATATACTGAAAAATTTTAGAGATTAGCAATTGTTAGGTTAAAAAAATGAGATGGTTTTCATGCATTAGTACTTTTATACACTTAATAATTTTATGAATTAAAAAAAAGCCTTACAAAACTAAGCAGGATATAAGACACTTCTTAAATATAATGCAAAATCCTCATGTAAAATTATCACTGGGAGTAATATATTTACGTATTAATTTCAAGAATACTAGTTAAAGCATTCATTCACTAATTTTATAATAAAATGGTTAATATGACAGTTCCTTTTTAAGTCTTTTTATTTTGAGTGTATATTCTTAAGTTTTTTAAATATATTTTAAAATTATTTGAACACACATTTTACATGAAATTCGATTCTATTCGAACTGTACGAAACGTACTCCTAACAAGCATTTACACGATATGATTTTATTATAATTTTAAATGGCAACATTAGCTAAAAACTTTTAAATGTCAAATTATTCATAAAATGAAAATAAATGCTAATAAAAAAGTTACGGAGTTGATTAGCTAAGATTAGCTTTGTAATAGCAGAAAAATTTTAACATATTTAAATATTTAAAAAGAAATTAAAATTTAAAATAAATGTTTTCTTAAAAGTGGTGTCTTTTTCTGAAATGAATTCTTTGTGTGAGTTCACATGTACATGTAAACTTTTTCTAACTAAAAAAAAAAGTTGTGTACACAGTACAATGTCTCCGTAATTATTTATTCTTTTTTTAGCTACGCAGTCATTTGTAAAAATCATTGTTGAATAGAAATTTGTAACATTTTATGAGCATCAAAAAATAATAATTTCATTAACCAAACACTACAAAAGGGTTAACGTACATAAAATGCTGATTATAAAATATATTTAATCTAAGATTTTATGAAAGAAAATTTAAATATTGAAACTGGAGTTAAAATTAAAACATATTTCTCCAAAGCTTTTCTGTAAATAATAAACTTCTCTAAAAAATGCTTTATCCACACAAAAAAAAAACACCTTAAAAGTACTGTTTACTTCCTTTAAAACACGCCTAATTGCTTTTTCTCATTTAATGAAAAATGCATCAAATTGTGACGACTGCTCTTACGCTGATAATTAAAATAAAAACTAATACGACGGACTAAAGTAATTATTCAAACTGTACGGAAACTTGTACTTCGAATCTCATTGAAAGATTTTAAATCAAATATTTTCTCACTTGTTACTGGAATAAAAAAGGCTTCTTGAGATTAAAAAAACTTCAGTTCTTTTACTTAAATCTTTTTTTTACTTTCATTAAGATAAAAAAATAAAAGAAACATTTTTAGTGCCTTTTCAAACTAATATTGTGTGAAACCTTTTTTTCTTCCCTTCAAGATTAAAATGAACATCTTTCAATGTCAAAATATTTTTCCAATTGATCTACTCTAAATAAAATGAAGAATTTTAATTATACAATAAACAGAAATGTTTCAAATTGAAAAGAATAAAAGAATAAGAATTTCTAATTTTATAGTAATCTAATGTACATGGTCACGAACTCGTGGTCGGCAATCCTGAGTCAAGGGCCCGAGTTTGAAGTCACCAAAAGTCAGTTGGCCAAAGGCACGTTATATCTGTAGAGGCACAGTCTTTCTTTTGGCATGGTTGAAGCGGGGGTTACTGGCTCAAGCATCGTCTTCTTCACATATCTACGATTCAAAGCCACGAGTCCGTCACGTACAGCCTTCTCATTGAGTTGAAAGTCGACAATAATAAGCATTCATTGTGTAAGAGATTACCCACGTCATCCCTTAGTGTGAGAGGGCCATAAGGAAGATTAGCCACAGTCAATACAAATTCTATTTATTATTAATTCTCCATCATGACACAGATTCAACAACTCAAACTAAGAAATGCACCAAATACTAAATATGGGAAGCAATCGCGGTGTAGACGAGATACTAGGAGAATTAACAATAAATTAGATCACTTACGTCGAAGCAATACATCTTCTAATACAATTCGTTCTAATCCAAATTTAACGCTTAATTGACCAAATCGTCAATCTTAATATTAATAAATAAGTAACGAAGTTCTCTTGCCTAGCTTCATGCTAATCAATTACTGCTATCCGTAAGCAGTCTAACCTCTCTCTTAACTCGAAAGTTTAATCTTTATATACAAGTCTTAATTTACATAATCACAGCTTCTTTTTCCGAGGAAAGTTTCCAATAGAATACATTTTAAAGACCCATTTCCCCCCCAAGAGGACTATTAGTAAGAAGAACACAAATAGAACTGTTACAACTGCGTATATTCTACTTTTCCATTTTTAAAAAAAATATATACAGAGATAAGTAATCTCATGCATTAGTAATGTATCAAGCAAAAGAATTTGGGTTTCAGTCTTCCACAATTTCTTGAAAACTCAATATTTTCATTGTAAATACGTACACATATTTTTATAATATACAAATATTCACTGATCATTTTTATATACTGCTTGGTTTCCTCAAAAAAAATAATATACAACACAAATACATCGAAAGATATATACACTCAAGAGCCAAAACATTATGACCACATGTCGATAACGAGTTGGCCCACCTTTGGCGCGCAACACAGCTTCAACCAGCCTTGGTATGGATGCTACAAGATGGCCGGAGACAGATTGTGCCAGATGTTTAAGTAACGGTAACACAAATCCAAGATATTGCGAATTGGTGGTCTTTGAACTCTGAGCAGCTGTCCCATGACATCCCAAATGTGTTCTATCGGATTGAGATCCGGTGAGTTAGGCGGCCAGGACATTAACTGAAATTCAGCATCATGTTCCTGGAACCTCTCCAACACAATTTTAGCCTTGTGACACGGGGCGTTGTCCTGTTGGAACATTCCATTTCCAGCTGGAAAAACAGGGACCATGTAAGGGTGCAACTGGTCCGCAATGATGTTCAGATACCCTGTAACATTCATGGTCTGCTCTACCACAACCACGGGTCCCAGAGACGCCCAAGAGAACGTCCCCCAAAGCATAATACCGCCACCACCGGCCTGTGTATGACCTTCTGTACATTGAGGGAGACACTGTTTGCCTGGAAGACGGCGTATCCTGACTTGGCCATCGCCGTGATGAATGACAAACCATGATTCATCTGACTAGGCAACTCTCTCCCACTGATCCATAGACCAGTTGCGATGTTCCCGGCCCCAGCGCAGGCGCAGTTGGCAATGACGCTTGGTCTGTAAAGGCACACGAGTGGGACGTTTGCTGCGTAGCCCCTTATCCATCAGTGTCCGCTGAACAGAGTGCTCCGATACTATTCTATTTGGTCCTGCATTGTATTGGGCTGTCAGCTGCACCAATGTATGGCTCCGGTTTTACTTCACCGTGCGAGACAGTCTCCGACGACCTTTTTCTTTGATAGAGTGTGGACGTCCAACACCATGTCGTCTACTGCTGGTTTCACCGTCATTCATCCACTTTGAATAAGTACTAACTACTGTAGATCGCGAAAAAGTCATGCAGTTTCGGAAATACTTGTTCTGAGCCTTCGAGCATTACAATCTGTCCTCTATTAAAATCGCTTAGATCTGTAGTCTTTTCCAATCACACACAGAAGTAAGTAAATGAATGATTCTTCAGACTCTCCAGCAGCAGTAAAATACCACTTCCACCTGATCACGTGCCTTCCACGTTATCCAGGCGAGTTCATTGCAAAATGTAGGGGTGGTCATAATGTTTTGGCTCTTGAGTGTATTCAGTTATAATTAAATCTCTAGTGTAACATGCAAATTTACAAAGCAATATTTGAAAATATTATTATCTTTTGTAAATCTTGTAAGATAATAATGTAACCTTTTAAAAATAATAAGATAGTTTTCAAAATAAATAAATGATTGTGCACACAATGATACCATAATAATATGATACATACTATTGGGGGGGGGGTGAAAATTTCCTTTTTTGAAAATGCAGTACAACACACTATATACATCATTCGACATTATTGTTATTTTCCGTCTACCACACGACATTGGATTTTTGAATTTACAGTTTTAAACACAATGTCTGTTAAATGTCGCTCTCCATTATAAATACATTGATACAGTCGATTTCGAAAACTTTGAACCACCTTGTTAAACATATCGACAGGGATATCGTCAATTTTGGCACGGATGTTGTTCCGTAGGTGTTCCACGGTCTTGGAGCGATCTTTGTAAACTAGGGACTTGAAATAAGCCCACAGGAAGTAACCAGGAGGGGATAAATCAGGTGAGCACGCAGGCCAGTTTACGTCCCCTAAAAGGGAAAATCAGTAATTGGGGAAGGCTGATCTTAAAACACCCATGGAAACCCTAGAGGTATGGGCTGTGGCCCCATCTTGTTGTAACTTCACGTTATCAAGATCCCTTTCTTGGAGAGTGGGTAAGAATAATTGTTGGATCATTGTCACATTGTCTAAATTGGCTCACGAACTCGTTCTACATTTTTAGTTGTTCAAACGACGGTCTTCGAAGGTTCTTTCTTTTCTTTGGAGACATTCTCCGTTGCTCGGAAGGCAACCATCTCTATTAAAACGCATTTCCAATCCTGAGGAACACGACTTCGTGGAGGAATATCGAAGTGACGATGAAAGGCAAGTTGCACTGCAACCAATGACCGACCGTTCCAGAAATACGCCTCCACGGCAAAAGCGCCCTGCTGCCTCGATCACAACATGTTTAAGACTAAGACGGGAAAAATACAAAATCCCACTCCACCCCTTCCACCAAACTCCTCCACTCGACCCTCCTCTTCCTACGAACATAACTGCAACATGTTCAAAAAAGGAAGTATCCGCCACGTCATCCTTTATTTTCTGCTTAATATTTTGTGATCAAACGCTTGTTTTTTTATGTGTTGTACCTAATTTTTTTGTAGACAGTAATGTATGGAAATAAATATTTTTTTAAAAATATTGAAAAAAAAATGAAAAAGAGATCTATCTATTTCTTCGCGATATTAATCATCTGTCTGAAAATTTACTTCGATTTTTTCTTAGCAAAAAAAATTAATTATTTATTAAAATGTCTGTATATAATAAAAATATTTTCAAGAAAAATGCAGTAAAAAGTTTTTTAACTTTCTTAAATTTTGAGAAATTGAGAGAAATTTTTCTATAAATATGAACACATAATTTCCGCATTTTAACATCCCTAATTAATTTGAATAAGTGTGTTGTTCACGGGAACATTTATCAACTCTAAAAGTACCGCTAATGTGATATGTATTAACCGATAGTTTAATTCCACACATTAAAAACATTGTAATATCATACACTTGTTTAACCTATGTAGAAGGAAGCATACGCCAAATATCTTTCTTCGTACAGGACAGTCGTGATTAAGTTAAATATGGTTCAAATTTTGCTCATGTGTAAATGTTTACAATCACATTTAAATTTAAGGGGTAAAATTAATTATAATTTTATCTGTGATACCATACAGTATCTCTTCAAAACATGTGTTTTATTGTGTCTGTACGAAGTAACAAATTTATATCCATCATGCTTTTGAACTCATCAAAGTGTTAGTTGCAATATGTTATACAATATCCCAGTAATTTTGGGAAAAAAAATTAATATTGATTTCCAATTGCGTAAGTACAGAAATTTACATTGTTTTCATGAATAAAATATTTTTTTGTAATTAATAATTGAGTTTAAAAATATTACATCCCTTCACACACATTATAATTATTTTCTTTAGAAAAAAGTGAACTTCCACTATTTCAAATAAATATTCATTTAAGCAACAGAATTGCACTAGTTGATTCGTCAACGACATTTATTTATTCTAAATGACTCTATGTAAGGCAGACGACAACTACACAGACAATTATCGACAACGGATTTTCGAAACTAACTTCATAAATCGAAAACGACTCTCATCCCGGTTAGTTGTCAAGCGAATATAATCCATCCATCTAATGTATTTTCGGAAGCAGCTAGAAATTTAAGTTAGGAAGAGAGAGATGGAACTGAAAATTCTTTCCAATTAAACATATATTATATTTATATATATCTATTGCATATATGCATAATAACCGTACAATACTTTCTGTTATATATATATATATATATATATATATATATATATATATTATATATATATAAATATGTGTGTATGTGCGTGTGTTTGTCACTGTTAAAAAGACGAAATTAGTATATTGAACGGCGTTGAGGATTCTGCTCAACGTTCAATGTGATCCCTTAAATATATCGATTCCATATTCACATGAGAGTCGTTGGATTCCGACTAATGTGAGAAGTAATATCGTGGAACGATAAACCGCGCGCGACCTCTCGATAGAGCCATGATCCTGCCACTATTGAATTCCGACACGTGCTGGAAATCCATTTCTCCTTCTCGTATGAGGCTTCTTCGAAATAACCAACATTCAGATGCGATTCTCAAGTGAGAAATCCGCTCAGTGACTTGCCTTTTATAGAGTTTGAGATTCAGTTTCTCCTTTCTGCGTGTTTCGTATCCGTTCACTTGCATATTTCAACATATTCTTCATTTCATAGGATCTTGATATTTGGGTTGTCCCACATTTATATGTTGTAATTTTAATAACCAGCAATGTGCGTAAAAGTTAAAAAACAAACATATTTTCACAAATTATTGAAAAATAGGCAATTGAAGGGAAAATTAGTATGAAAATATTTAAAAGCATTACTAAAAAGTCGATACAAAATGATACTCGTTCATAATTTATGCACATGACAGCATGATAGACCAACAATGATGTAGCAAGAGGGCATTTGAAGAGGATATTATGGAGAAAAATCGTCCTCGTCAGTACTGCATTTCTGTAAGATTTCACGAGTTTCACATTCATTACGAGTCTGTTCATGGGGTCTTGGGACAATAAATTTCCCCTCTGCCCATTTAAGGGACTTCTTAGCTTTGTGAAAGTTCTGGAAAGGGGCTGGCGAGCTTTAGTTTCTCTACCAAGTACATCCTAGACATTTTGTATAGAATTCGAATCTAAACATCTGATTAGACAAATATCCTCAATCTCTTGGTATTTGTCCACTAGCCAAGCTGTATGGGGACGAGTGTGTTGACATCTATAAAATAAATTGGGTTCCAACTGTGGCTCTGAAACTTTAACACAGGGATCTAAGATATTCCTATACCTCAGAGTAGTCAAAATGCCCCTCTGAAAGACATAAATCTTTACGTATCCCTCCAACATCAAGCCTAACCAGATAGTAATCTACCACCTCTATAGATACGATTTCTATGATGTTGGCTGGATGGTATGGGATCCCAGGTTCTCTTCTTATGTAAATATGAGGAGAATCATTGTTCAGACTGAATCGTGACACATTAATTACAAGAATACTGGCTCAGCTCCCTTATCCAAGGCTGTTGTTGTTTGTTTCACTTCAGGTAAGGAGTCCCTTTCCCTAGCGTAATGGAGAATATTAGGGGCCCTCTGCAAAGTCTGGTTTGTGGCTACCTAGAATCCTGGTCTCCCCATATTGCGGGGTTGCGAAGATGTACGTTACGCCATTGGTCCCTTGTAATCCAGTGTGTGAACCTTGCCACCAATTTTCGAAACTTTTTTCTTCGTAATGTATCATCCAGATGTTGTCTTTACGCCATTAAAAGTAATTGTAGCCCTTCAGGAACACAACCAAAACAAACAAAAAAAAACCGAGAAAGATTTCTACCTCGTTTTCTTATAAAACCTGTACAGAGGATTCACAAGACGCTGTCCGTACGGTTTACTCAAATGCAGCATTAGCATACCCCATGTGAGTCATATTCTATGTTTTTTACTTCCTAATTCTCCGTTCAATCTGATACCACATATTCTCAATTATATTGATATCTGGTGATTTTGCGGGTCAGCTAAGCAAGGTAAAATTGTCATGTTCTTCGAGACGTCTGCGGACAATGCCAACTTTATAACAGAGAGTATTTTTCTACGGAGAATATCCATCTTCCGCAGGATAAACTATAATATATACATCCCCCAAACTATAATATTGCCACTACTAATATGAAGTTATTGTAATAAAGGGGGGGGGTAACGAATATCAGAGTTATAGTATCTGAAGATGGAAGAGGGGGAAAAAAGAGATGCCGGCACAATTTTAGATAAGCAAAATAGCTTACAACGGCTTCAGTCTTTACATTTAACAGCATTAAAATAATCCCTTGGACATATTTAGAAAAAAAGTGTCTAAAAGTAATGGGAATCAACCAATGGTAGGCCGTCATGACTGATAGGCTTCAACTGGAGGAAAATCACTAAGTCAGCCTTGACATGCAAAAGGCTGCTGAGCTTGTGAAGAAGAAGAATTGCAAAACTAAATGTTCCAAAAACAGTATACTTGCAGAAAAATTTCTTTGCCAAGTAATTAAAAGTCACACCCAACTTTATATTGCATTATGAAGTAAATATAAATGTACTGTATTTTTTTATGTGCTGATTATTTATCTAATTAATCTGTAGATTAATTATGTAATGTTCACAATAAGTCTTATAAAATTTTTTGAGTTTGTTCTTTATATTGTAATGAATGCTTTCTGCTGAAAGCTAAGGATAATTTTGCAATTAAGTTATTTTTTAATGTAATTTTATATGAACAAAAAAATTCTGCGTTTTTTATGTCGAACACATGTATTTCATAATTTTATTGTAAAACTTGAGTTTTTTTTAATGGACAGCATAGTTAAACATTGAAAAATTGTATTTCTGCAAAAGTTTTATTTGTTTTTGTAATATTTTTTTGGAGTTGTTAGCGAAAGAGCAAATTTTTGTAATATTTTGTTTCAAACTTCCTCAATAATTTGAAAAATAATTTTTCAAAAAATTCTTTTTGCTGTATTTTTATAGTTTTGCAACACACTTGCTTAAAAAAATAACAATTAAATAATTATTTAAGTCATATTTTAGAAAATTGTCTCCGAACCTAGTCGGATACCTTAAGTATTATACCTAGTTACAAGAAATAAAAAATTTGCCTTTTTTTCAGAGCATTTTGGGCAAAAAAATTGATTTTTAAGGGGTTTAAAGATAATTTATTTATTTTAATGTTTTATTATTTTTTGAAGTCTTAAAATTATTATTTTTATTATTTTTGTGGCTTCAAAACACCTTATTATTATTAATATTATTATTATTTGGCTTCTGAACTCACATGCACATGCAACTTTTTTCCGTTTTACTACTTTATGATGTAGTATAATAAGTGGGAGCTCCCTTCTTCCCCAATGTGCTTTAGTGTGCTAATAATCCTCCAAAATTACTTCAAAAGAATTTAAATCCTATGATAATTGCCATTCTGCGTTTGTCTTTAAACAGCTTCATTCCTGTTTATTAAAGTCTATTAAGATTCAAAGAATTTATTTAAACTCAGATCTGCTTTCGAGTATACATACTCCTGTATGAATTAATTCATTTCTTTGTTAGGATCTTGAGGTATTAAGATATTGTACTGTGGCCTTTATTCAACTTACGAAATGGTAAGTAAGAGCTTAGAATTTTCAACACGAAAACCTTTTGTCAGAAGTTTGCATACAGTTTTTCGAAAAACTTCATGAAAATTGTAATCGTTTTAGATTGTACTTCGGTGTAAAAATATTTTCATGGAAATTAGTAACTTAATTAGAATAGTTGAAGTATATTTACATCAAATCTTTACAACTTCTTTTCCCTTCAGGATTGCTGTATATGTTAAAAAGTTGATAATGACACTTCTTAGTCAATTTCTGTTTGTGTATATGAATATATAAGATGTAAAAAAATCTGTACGTTTTTCAAAATAGCATTTTATTTTCTTAAAACTGCTTGCTTTTTGATTTAATTCACAATATTGTAACCAGTGGAAGCATAAAAAAGTCACAACTGCAAGATAACTCTAGCAGACAGAGTAATTGTATGGTTTCTTTCTTGCGGTGGAACGGAAGCCACAGGAAAATAAATCATTAGGTTTCTTGAAATCTTGTGTGTACCAATATGCGGAATGCTGTTTTGTATAAAAAAGCACAGAACACAGAGAAACACTATATAATTAAGTAGCTAGAAGAGTGCTTAGGTACAAGAAATAAATTAGCCCAAATGTGGACCATTTGTGCTTGAGAATTATTTTCGACAGTAGTCAAGATATATAATAATATTATGCGTTATTAACATAAATGAAAAAGTTAATGTTTCTATTTATATTTGGGATTCGGATATGTTACATTGGAAGAAAGAGATAAACTGGCAATTAAAGAATAGAAAAAATAAACTTAAAAAATATTTTTTTCTGGAAACTTATTAACACTATTAAAGTTGATACCTTATTTAGAAGCAGACAAATCTAAAAACTGTTTACATAAAGGTTTTTAAATTATACTACTAGAATAAACAACTTTTAACTTCAAAAAACAGTTTTTATTATTAATTAAAGGTTTGGGTTAGTTTTATATCGAGTAAATTCCTTTATTCATTTCTGACTTGATCTACAGAATTGTTATTATTTTATATCACGCTTTCCCCCATGTTCATAGACCATTCTTAAGCTTATTATCATATTACTCTCCTTCAAGCTAGATATTTACTAAACTTTACTATTACCTTCACCAGATTTCAAAGGAATCTCTTTACTTACCCATACTTTCACTTAAGCTTCTTATCGTAGAAATGTTTCCATTCAGTATCTACAAACTGCATAAATCATAGAAAAGAAGAAATGTCCAGTTTCTTACAATTTCTGACACACGAGCTGCACAAAGCATAGTCCATATCCAATGCTCTGGTTACGCAGGATTTATTTATAAAAGGATGCTTTAATGCTGTATACTAGTTTATTTCTATATTATTTTATAAGAATAAAGCATTATATATCATCTATTTATTCTACATGTACATCAATTTTTAGAAAAAAAATGATTTAATTTCTGACCAGTTATAAAAAGTTTTATAAATACTGCTTATAATGTGAATATTTTAAATCTTTCTATGCACATACTTTTATAAAAATAGAAACAATAAAGATAATAGATTTTCATAATTTTTATTATTCAGTTTTACTCTACGTTTGCTCTTGGTTAATTAATTACTATTAATTTTACAAAATCATCCTGGTGCCGTAGTTATACTTAACTATGCTTCACAGTGTCTTACATCATAAAATGAAGATATTCATTGTGACAGATTCTATATTACTATTTCATGTATGCGAAGAAACTTAGGTAAGTTATTGAACTTATGTTTGCTTATTGAGTGTATCTCTTTTTGATACTTTAAGCATCTGTACAATAGTCATTATTTTTAGTTTAAGTGTATAAGGAATTTACATCCCTTCTTCCCTGTGACCCGGCTAGAGGTGTGGGAGGAACTAAATGATCAGACGACATGATGAGCTTCAATTATTTTATTTATCACTCTATTCAACTCAGACACAAATAACACTCTAAATAAGATAACTTTGATCAGTCAGAGAACGAGGGTGAGACGAGACGGCGTGGGGAGAATATATTCCATCATGCAGATCTACATTTAAGATAACTTTATACAGAGCCTATTTATTTAATGACCGCACTAATAATTAAACTCTCTAACATCTACTTGATTAAAGATCACAGTACCTGAACTTTTGCGGTCTTCTAATCCTTGCTTTGACTTTAACACGTCTCCAACAGTTAAACTAAGCACTTCCTTAATATTCCAACTTCTCGCTTCTTACACTGTTTACGTATACGTTTCACTGCCGATTTACTTCACTTCTCATCTATATACAATTCACTTCACTTCCAATCTATTCTCACTTCACTCACTTCCAAATTCGCGAATACAGAATATATATTAAACTTAATTTGCATAATCACGCTTTCTGTCTGCGGAGAAAGTTGGTTGAAAAAAATGTTGGCCCAAAAGAATTCCCCAGATGTTAATAGAAAGAACCGTATAGATTCGTCACAAGTGTTAACAAGATTAATAAGAGATTACACGCGCAAAACATTTTCCAACTAGGTCTATTTTTTACAATTTTTCTTGCACTATTATGTATAAATTTTTTGCTGAAGTGGAAGGATGGGATCCCATGAAGTAAGTCTAATCCCGCCGCCCTAAGTCGATGACAGCCTTAGAAAACATAATAGTTTCCCGTTTTGGTCAATTGACTATATATATATTGGTTTGTTGTTGTCTAGCTTTTCAATTCTACAATTTTTCCTTTCTAAGTTTTGTAGGATAATTTATCACGTTCATATATATATATTATGCACAATGCTAATTTTTATATAAATCCTCAATAGAACTTACTATAAATATAATCTGCAATGTGATTGGAATCAATGACAAGATACTAGTTGTACTTAATATTTGCTATTCTTACAATGTCCATCGACATATACGCACTCCTGAACGTTGGTAGTATTTCTGATCTTCCAATCTGAAATTTCTGTACGTAATGCATTTGACACGCTTCTTCAAAAACCACGTGAGACAAGATTTTTTTGTCAATGCTACAGCTAAATTAATAATTTCAGATATTGATTCTTGGAAGATCTGATTGGAATAGAAATAACAGATTTGCTAACAACATAAGGGATTTAGTGCAATTCGAACTTCTGTAATATCTCTTGGTATTAATTTCAAAATTTATGGTCTTTGATCACGTCACACAATATTTTTAAATGGCTCTTTTTGATTGTAAGGGTCACCATACTTGAAATTATTTGTATATGAGTAAGTAGGCACAGCTACACTAATGATTGGTATAAATTAACTTACGTAGAATTCGGAGTCAGCATTCTGATATTAAGAACGCAGAATAGGTGTGTACAATTGGCTAGCTTTTTCAAAAGTACGAGATAAAGAAAATTAATAAAATGTAAAAATTACCTTACTATGTATATGTATACTACTTACCTTCTGTGTGATAGACTAAAACCCCAAAAGGTGATTCTGAATACACAAAACACTTAAAAATGAATTAAATTAGCTTCATTAATTTCAGTTATTTAAGACTAAAAGCAAAGTAAAGGAATTCTTCATGTAAAGTGATACTTTTGATATTATCAAGTAAATTCTTAGGAAATTAAAAAAATTATGTAAAATAAGAATTTTTTTGTAAAATGATATACGAAACAATAATCATACTCAATCAATATTTTTAGTTTAATTTGAAGTTAACTGATATTAAATATCAAGAAGGCTTAAAATTGTTCTTTTTGATATGTACGTATGAATTAAAACAACTAACTAGTCCTTAATGTTGAAACATTCACAGACATTTTCAGCTTAGAATTACTTAACACAAATTAGATTGCTTTTACAACCGTTTTTCTAGAATTTTCGAGATTAGGTAAAACCTCTACACAAAAAAATTATAAAAAGCTTTTTTTTAGAAAAATTTACATTAAGAATGAGTAAATGTAACAATAACTTGGAATGTTTGTCACTATATTTTGGATCCCAACTTAAGTGGGATAATTAGTTAAATGATTAAATTAATAAGAATATACACTATGGGCTTTTAAATTTTGAAAGGATTTCATACTTTTTTCGTTATAAATGTGAAGTTCTCATGGGATGGCAGCATCTGCTGGTGCCATGACACGTGACTGAGCGCGCTTCATAGGGATGCGAGCTACGATCCCCAGAGAGAGAAATCGAAGATAGAGAGAGAGAGAGACAAAGGGAACGATGAGATCGAATCCCTAAGATTAAGAGCCACATGACAACGACGTTAGTTTAATTGTTTAACTTAGTTTAGTATTTGTGTAATGCTTTAGTCCCCTTTTCCTTGTTATTGTTGAAATAAATAATTTTGTTTGTTAGCACTTAGTCTTTACCAGTTAACGAGCCACACCCCAAATATAACATAAATGTTATTCTCAATAGCACTCACATAATGTCTTAAAGAGTTAAAAAGATCTAAATTACATTACTCAGAAAAATTGCCATCCACATTCTTAAATTACAACGAAACATTAACACATTCATAACTCATCCCACAAAAAACCACACCAATACAAAAACACTTGTAATATATTCATGAAATATCTCTTACATCTAATATATTTCCGGATATCAAAACCTTAATTTGTTGATGTAACATTTATTAAATTCCTCTCACTGCATCCATTAAAGCGTGGAGAATAAAAGCCATTTCCTGTTTCCTAAGCCTTCAACAGATTTTTTAACGTCTTGGGACTTGACGGTCTTAGCTAGATATACGAAAAAGGGATTTAGAATCGCAAGATAAATTTCAAATTCCTTTCTTAAAAGGTTTTTTTATCCTGATTATTCAGTTCTGTTGAAGGAATGAATAATTCAATAGGTTACATTTTTCCTTTTGGAATACCTTCTCCCGTTGAAAACATTTCGTCCTTCCACAGAAGTGACATGAATGGTAATTGTTATGTGTTCTTTGGCTTGTTTTCAATTTGTTTTTTAAGCTACGTATCATTACTTAAATGACTTCGTAGTTCATTAAATTATTTCTTTCTGCACTTTAAGGGATTTAAAAGCACATATATATATATATATATATATATAAATGTAAAAAATGGTTTTCTTTAGCTGGGATTGTTTGAACTAACGATTTTATCCCTGTAACGGTTTAAATAAAATATTTCTTAAATTTTTTTCAAATCAAGGATCGTTCTGAAAATTTATTATTTATTTTATTTAATGTTCATTGTTCATAATATTCTTGAATATTTTCGTATTTTCTAAGAACACATATTAAAAGTTATTCTATTTTTAATAAAGAAAATTAATGCCAATTAATGGCTGTATGTTATTTAAATAAGAGTAAAATAAACTAATAGATATACAAATTTCTAAAACTACTTTCTATTTATTTACTGATTTTACTTTTACAGATTACTGGATTTTAAAAGAAAATATATCAAATTTTTAAAGGAACATATTGGTTAAACCTATGGGAAGGGAAAAAAAGTTCATGGCTTTGAAATAAATAAAATAGTACATCAAATGCTTTTAACTTTCATGAAAAAAACATTTTTTATATTGAACTATTTTTACATAATTTTAATTTATTAACACAAATGAATATCATTTAATTATTAATTGTATTTTAAATCGTAATAAAACCATATATATTCGTTTTCCATTAGAATTTTAAGCATCTTTCTTTGAAATACCTTTTTTGTAAACATGTACAAATTAATTAAAATTATGTAATTAACTTACCGATGGTAAAGATACATGTTAATTAAGAATTATCTTAATATAAGAAAACAATTTTTTGCTAATACATCTCATAAATTAACAACTTTTGATTAAGTTATATTTAACTAAATGTAAACATATTAGATTCTTATGAGGGATACAAATATGTAATCAAGTTTCTCTCAAATTAAAAGTCCCAGATATTTTTAAGTATCATCTTATAGTTATTCACTTGTATTATTTTGAAAGCTAATTATCTCATCATTTTCATTAAATATTTCATTTTCTAAATAAATATTTTAACATTTAAATATGCATTCAGGATTTATTAATTATTTACAGTATGTGATATTTGTTTTATCCTATTTAAAGAATTGCCTATACGTGACTCAATTTTAGTCAGACAACTGAATTCTCTCATACTTTTAAAAGCATTTTTTCATATTGATTTTGTCTTGTATGGATAACATTTTATTAATACAGGATTAAAATTTACACAAATGGTAAACGACTTCGAGATAAAATTGCAGTGTTAATAGTAACTACTTAATTTATTTTATTGAATTAATAGCATTATAACTTTCGATTATGTGATCAAATTTTTTAAAATAACATACTGTTTATAGGTAAAAAAACATATTCACAATACATCTGAGTCAAACTTTTATGAAGTTTGACGAAGCAGAAAATGAGGACTCTTTTAGGTCTGAACTAATAATAAATACGTACGAGTATATTATATCAGTGAAATCATTTGAAGTAGTGTTATTTCATTCAGTCTTTTAAAAAGTCCGACTTCTGATTCATAAAATAAATGTAATTATTTTTCGGAACAAAAAATTTAAAATGGTTAGAAGATGAAGATCCTTCTACATATGTGTTGTTTTTGTTTCAAGTCCCCTAGTCTACCAAGTCTATTTGACCTTTCCGCATAAGAATGTCACAAACCAAGTCTTGATCTCCAAACAACTGTCCCAGAGAAATGTCCCAGCAGTCTAGAAGATGAGCAGGGAGAGCAGGGACAGGTAAAGAAAGACTTTACCCCATGCACAAATATCATAACACGCAGGTGATCGCCTCTAAAGCGTGCCAAGGCCATCTGAAGAGCTCTGGATCTTCTGCACTGTAGAGATAGTACAGAACTTTTAGCTGCGTACCAGTGATGAGCAGGAGGTTTCGCCAAGTCAGATTCATTTTAGCTCTGTGGAGGGAATGAATTTCAGAATAGCTCTAGACAGATGAACTGGGGCTAGGGAGATCACAACCCCTTCCAGCCAGCTCATCAGCTGCCTCGTTCCCATGCACACCCACATGCGACGTATCCAATGGAGACACACTTGTTTCCTCTGACAAAGCCTAGCCAATTTGGATATTATATCTAGACCAGTACTGTCCATAATCTTTGGCCAATTCTTCAAATATTAGATGAAGCTTCTGTTGTCTGTCAGGATCCAGATACTGTCCTTAAAATAGATGTGAGTCCCAGATACTGTCCTTCTATATATATATTAAAATAATATGTAATATGTGTCAAAGTTATTTTTACGCGCTACAGTTACATTGTTATTTTCTTAAACATTTAAAAATCTAAGTTTTCTTTATCTAACCGTGAGAAAACATTAAATCTTTTCAATATCTATTATTTTTTTACGCGTAAGGATTACATTTGCTTATTCTCATTTGTTCTGGGTATATTCAACAAGAAGGACGAATCATAGAATTACTAAGCAATTTATTGTAACTCGTACATAAGACTAAGGAACCTTTACAATTTAAATGTCCACTATGGGACGAGAATGGGGCAAAACCTACAAAAGCTGGAGAAATGGAATTTTCAACGAACAACAGTCTTTGTTCCTTCTGCTCTCCTTATGTTCGTCATACCGCTCTTAATCCGGACTTATTGCGCATGCTCAGACACATTCCTTTCGTAAAACATTTTCTGCGTCTTCTTACAGTTTTTTTAAATGAACCTTTGCATGAATCCCATTTTATAAAACGTAATAAAATATTAACAATTTCACATGAATTTAATTAAAATATTAAATTTTATGCAGTGAAGAAAACAAAATCTAATTGAACATCAGCGACCGAGTCTTAAGCTAAAAGTTGTTGAAAAAGAGACAGAAAAATAAAAGAACAGTCTCGTTTCATATATATTACTTTTAAATCTTGGATGGATTTGTTTCCAAACTATCTTTTGGCTGATGTCCCTCTTGCTTTCTAAATTTAACGTTAGAATTTTCTAGTGTTCTTTTCTATTTCAAAAATGCTAATTTCTTCATGTCGGGAAATATTTAAGTGAATCTGAAATATTTTTCGAACAATGTTACAGAAAGCCCCCTTTCTTTATTTGAATAACCCACATGTTTTTTCATAGGTATTTACTTCGAATAGTCTAGAATTATAGTTAAGCAAATATCAGTTGTTTTGTGAAAAATAAAATAATTTTATCAAAGAAGATTATTTATTTTTATTATAAATATGAGTTCTGCTAACAAATAATATATGTGAAATTAAATTTATAATACTGATTGCTTTAAATTTTTAATAAATAAATTGTGCTTGTGCACTATTAATACATTATTTGTTCATATTTACAAATCATACTTTAAGAAATTTAGAATTATTATAGAAATATTTTTTTCTAAGTAGGTTTTGTACATTTAAAATATAACTACAGTTTCTTTAATTTATAAACAGATCTGATTTCATTTTGATCAAATAAGCATATATTATTTTAGCCATTTTATATAGATGAGCATCACTAAATAATTAAAAGTCCTTAGTGAAAAAGTTAATTTTGGAATTTTTCCAATGAAATAATCATATTAGTGTAATAAATTTATAAAAATATATTCATTTCGAAAAATTAATCTATCAGATTTAAAAGAATAAATATGTTTATCTTGTTCAAATACTGCTACTGTAGAAATATGAAGACTTTTTTTGTAATATTCTTGTAAACGATTCTAACCCCTTGTAATGAGAAGTAAAATTTCTAAAGTACTTTTCTGTTTAACTCTATGTTATTAACAGAAAAAATTATTCAGTCGAACATTATATTGTTAATAATTCAATTTTTTTTCTAGTCAATCTGTCAAGTTTACTGTAGACAAGATTTGATAATGAAAACATAAAGGCAATAATTAGACTTTATATAGCTACTGTTGGATGTTTTATTATGTATAAATTTTTATTGGTATTGCATTCATATATTTCAGTATAGTTTAAATTTAAATCAGTTACTTGTGTTACTTTACATATAGAGACTTTAAATCGATTATTTTTTATATAAATTATTTTTGGCATAGAAAGGTTTCTTTCTTTTATATATGCTATCTGAAAAATAATTTCATGCAAATATGTGATATCAAACACCCTTTATGACTTCAATCTAAGCACAAGTCTATTTTTGAATTACTTGCAGGCAATTTGTTTAACAGTATAAAAAAAACTACAAACGTAAAATTAAGCCCTCAAATTCTATTTTACATATTTTATAATATTATAATAAAGAAAACGTGCCACACACAAATTTGAATAAGGATAATTTCGTAAAAATGATACCAAATATCAATAGTTAAAAAATGTTTCCGTTTAAAAAATATCATGAAATACATTTCAATAAATATTTTAATACAAAAACAATTATAATCATTTTATAGATATCGAAATATAAAATTTCAAAACCATTGCATTTGGAGATAATTTAAGAAAATGACTCATAAAATTAAATCATTTAATCATCATTTAGCAAAAAATTAAATCATTTAAGCACTTTTAAGCAAACGCTTTTAATTTGTATAATCTTTCGTGTGGTTAAAGTAGTAAATAATGAAAGATTTTTGTTAAGCAACTCAACCTATTTTTAAATGATATATTAGTTTAATTACAGTTCTTAAAAATATAAAAACAAGATATCAAATGATACACGATTATTGAATAGAAAAAACATAAATAAATTTAGAATTGAAAAACTAAAAAGAATTTTTTTAAATGTGTTTAAAAAGCCCATTTAAAAATACTTTAAAATCTTAAAAGATAAAGAATTTTTCTCTCAATCTGTATAATCAAGCGTCAGGTGTTATTGCTTGAAAAATTCAATTACGTAAACGTAAGTTTTTTCCTCTTCAAAAGCAACCGTTTAACGAGAATCATCAGAATTGAGCTTTTGTTCATCTTAAACCATTTTATCAAATAACACTTTTCAATTAAATCAAAACAGGCAGAAATGAATGTATAGTTTATTTTTTAATTAAGTTTGGAAAATTAGGAAGAAATATTATCAACGAAGGTTTATTTACAATAAAAAATATTTGAAGAAAATATTTTCACTTCATTATGATTGAAGATTGCCAGTAAAATTATTTAAAGTATAAAGCTTTTGAAAAAAAATATTACAACCACTCCATGAAAATTAATCCTTTTGAATAAAAATATGTTTTTTGATATGTAATTCATTAAGTCCATTAAATTAATTCAAAAAAATGCCATCTCGAAAGTAGCCTTCATTTTTTATCCTTATTTAAATGAAAAATCTTATCTCATATAAATGTGGAACATAAATTTAAATGGATATTTTAATTGCCCAGACAAAAATATGTAGATGATTTTAAAGATGCTTTATTCACGAAATAATCATTTAACCATTTTTTTTGTGTAAAGATATTTAATTTTGGATTTTTTTTAAAGATAATTGCTGTGATTTTTTTAAAAATTGAATTTAAATTGACAAGTTTGAAAAATCCAAAAGATTTTATAAATTTATTTAAAGCAAAAAGAAATGAGATTGGAAGAAGTAAGGAATTATTGTACGTACGAGAATAAAGAGATATTTTACAATAACTGAAAACTGAATTTTTTGCACTCGTGGCTTAAGTTAACTATATATATTTACTTTTAGGCGTGTATAAATATTTTTGTGGTTAAAGTAAAAAGGTTTAAAACATATAATTTAAAATTCTTTTTTACTTATTCACTTTACTGTTATATACAAAGATTACTTAAAAAGAGATTTTCATTTATTTAAATCCCAATAAAGTTATTCTGTTTCCTTTACCTTTGCTTGTGGAAATATGTTTCAACATTTTCTAATCCAAACCCTATTTTTTTAAAGTAATTTATTGTGTGATACTAATTAAAGTATTTCAGACAACAAAAAACTAAATAATTTTTGAATATTTTTTATTATTTTTCTTTGTGAGAAAAATACTGAATTCCTATTTTAGTAAAATAAGAATATTTTTTATCAACACATTTTACTTTTAATTGTATTTATTATTATTATTATTTTATAAATGTTGGTAATTTGTTGCTATTTAGGTATAAAAAAATAAAACCCTAACTTTAATCACTCAAATGAGTTTCTTTTGATAAACTGATTTACTTCTTAAATTATATGCATACTTCTAAGGTTATATGTACTTAAAAGAATATATTAAAATTTTAATCTCAAAAAATTGCATAAAAAGTTTTACTATCTTTTGAAATAATTATCAAAAAAATTAAATTAATAAAACTGTAACTTCAGTATATCAATAAACAAGTGTTAAATTCAATGTCTTATTAAATGCAAAGTACTTACTTAATGTTGTTTAATTAATTATTTTTCCTAACTGTATATTCTTACATTTTTCCTAGTAAATTAGAGTTATATCTTAAGTGGAAACTTCTCAAACCCCAGTTAAGTGATAAAAATAATTTTAGCTTAAATACCGATTTAAAAACCCAAAAAATTTAATCTCAATACACCATTACATTTTTTCTTCTTAAGGTATCCGGCTACCCTAAAATTTTACATTTTGCCAAAAACTGACAATTTTGTATGATTTTATTTTAGAGTCCATTTTATTAGCGTTATAAAAAAAACCAAGCGTATTATTTTCCGTTCATTTGAACAAAAACTGCAAGTGTTTTAGTAAACGCAGATACCATTACTTTAAGCAAGATGTCATACTTTAAAATGCGTTTTACTCCTCGAAATGTGTGGGTTTTTTTCGAAAAAGCTCAAACAAGAACAGTGATTGCTGGAAAAGTTTTGAAAATAATTAACTGAAATTTTTTGTGTATGCTCTGTATAATAGTAGAATAGTTTTAACCTTCAGATTTATCAATGACTGTTTTATTACAAAATTTACAGTCCCTTCTGCTAATATAATCACTGTTTTTTTAAGCATTTTCATATAATAACTAAGATAAAGTGCTCCAGTTTTTGTAAAAACTAAAATTTCTCTTACCTTGAAAGTCATTTCAAAAATGAATAACATAGCAACACATCAGAATTGAAAAATTGAAAAGTTGTTCATGAACTTTTGGTACAAAATGGGCCGCATTTATGTTATTTTTTTGAAAATTTTTTATCCTTTTTTCACCCATTTTAGTAATAATAATTGCTTTTTCTCTTCTTAATTTTAGTATATTTTTCTTAAAATGTACTAAGCAAATCTAAAAACAACAAAAAATCTCCATATCTAAATTTCTTTAAAACAAAGTTGTTGCAATTAGTCGGATACCTTAAATAACAAGAATGATTAGAAAATATTTTTCAAAAATAAATATTTGAAGAAAATTATTAAATATTGTATGAAATATATCATAAATATTATATGAAATTATACCATATTGTACATTAATAAATGTCAGTAAAATGTTATTTTAAAGATAAAATTATAAAGTCACATTAAGAAAAAGAACTTCGATCCTTTTCACTAATCAACCATTGAGATAAAGAGAATCTAACGATAAACAGAACTGAAATGTTATTTCAGAAAGATGTTCTAAATTTACCATTAACTTCTCTCTAATACTCTTAGAGTAAACAATCCTCTAATTACTGAAATCCTCGTTATTTTCCACTAATTGCTCTGCTCGGATTGTAAGCAATCAGAGATTTCAGAAGGAATCGATATGTTGATTTTACAATCTTGTCTTTATAGCAAAGCTTTGTTTTAATGCGATCAGATAAATGGAAAAATATTCCTTTCAAGTTTTGTGAAGACACTGATTAATAATTTCACTATGCCACAAGATATTTGTTGGATTTTGTAATGACTTCTCTTTTTTCATAAAGAATATTTTGATTGAAAGAATGCAGATAATTATTTACAAACTTAAAATTAAAAAAATTTTTTTTTAAAGATAAGTAATTATAAATTATATAAATGTAAATAAACGTATTTACAAAACTTATTAGCAAAATAAATTACTTTAAAAACTTTAGCATGTAGCCTTGGCTTTTGAAAAACGCAAGCCGTATTAAATATAAAGATAACTGCTTGTTTTTCGAAAAATATTTATTAACTATTTTTTTTTTTTTTTGCATTCTAAATGTTTTTATTTTGTATGTAAGGCAATAAAGGAATATTAAATGCTCTTTCAAGTATCCCGCTGTTCTTAACCAACTATTTAAAAAGCTTTGGTTATTTTTTAAAAAAAAATGTTAATTGATAATTAGAGAAAATGCTTAAAATATCTTAAAAGTTAAGTAGTTTTTCAATTTACAACTGCGAGTTAGTGTTATATAACTACTTAAATTAGAGTCTTATCGGATTGGCAGGATTTAATTATTTAAAAAAAATACATAAATTTAAAATTTTAAATACATTATTTTCTAATTTAAAAAAAACTTCTTGGGGAAATGTCTCACAAAATTTATTTTTGAATAATTTTTCTTAGAATTTCTTAGAATTAATAATATTGGAGCTAAATTGAGTGAGTATTTACTCATGATATTAACTTATCTACTTTACTTTGGAATACAAAGTGTCTTTTATATATTTTAGGTTTAAATATATGCAAAAAGAGATAAAGAGGGATAATTGATTTGTTATATTACTATAATATCTTTAATTAATAATTCTATTATACCAAAAGTGCTTTTTAAGGATACCTCTTGTAGATAATCAACGTGATTATCTAATTTTCATCTTCTTAAAAATCATCTTTAGGTGCATATTGTTACACTAAAATATGCAAATGAAAGTGTAATTTTATAAATGTCAAAATGCCAACCACAACTTCCTTTGATTTGTAAGCATATTTTTTTTCCAAATTGAATACTCATATATGTGTACAGGGATAGAAATTTTTTAATTAAGACATGAATGATCCGAATTTGGGATTTTCTCTTTTAATATATTGAATCACTTTATTTTAAATGGAAATTTTTTTTCTAAATCTAATTGCTGAATATTCTTGCCGAATTTAATGATTATTATATTTCTTAATTTAATTGTATTTGTTACTTAAAAATTGGATTAACTCTTTTAACGTATTAAGAAAATTAATTATGTTAAACATTTTTAGTGTACCAAAATATCTAATCTGAAAGCAAAATAAAGTAGGATATATATATATATATATATATATATATATATGTACAGTCACATATTTATACAATGATATTCAAAAATTTAAGCATAAAATTGATTTTGTGCAAATTTTTGAAAATGGCGTCAGCAATTGCATACTGAAATAACTGGCAAATTTATTAGTAACATTGGATTTCTTTACGCGTCAATATAAAATGGTAAAGACAAAATAATTCACACAGAAGAAGGTAATAAAAATATGAAATTTGATATATGAAATATATGTGAGCAAAGTGTTTGCACATTGCTGAAATTGCAATTATACTAGAATATTAAACTGATGATTTTGTCAAGTTTTGGTCCGCTGAGGGAGTTGGACATTGATTGTTTATTTTTCAGATTGTTTTGATTTAATACAATTTGAATGTATCTGTATTTATCTATGTCTTCAGAATAAAATATAGCTACACCAAAAAATGAATATAAAGTGTTTTGATCTGGAATATAAAGTGTTTTCCATGTCACACCAACTCGAGAGAAATGCACCACAGTAAATACAATAAAAATAATTTAATGTTCCTTGAGCAGTCCGGTACCATTTGATCGCCAGACTGGTACGGGCCCAAGTTTTGGAGATCACTGACTTATAGTATTGGTGAAGTAAATTACGGTATTAATATTTCGTACACATAGTTCATAGTGACAATTTAAACCAAAAATTCCTATCAGGATGTTACGAATGTTGTTTTATAAAAAAAATTTACAGCTTGCTGGGATGTGATATACAATGTTTCTTCTAATATATCAAGAAAATCAAACATACTTGTTTTAATAAATAGCAAGATTTTACTGCTTATGTGCGTGATAACGATATGTATAGTAAAAATAATTTATCGCTTGCACACAGGCAATAATCCTTGACGTGATCTCGGGCGTGAAAAGATAAAATTTCCTTTGGCACGATCAGGCACTTAAAACTTCTTCAAAAATGCGTTTCCGATTTATATTCGCTTTAGAGTTTTTATTTTAAAAATTATTAAATGCTTAATGCAAAACAGTAAAAGGTGAATACCTTTTAGATATCCTTTTTATCTAGATGTGTATCAAGTAATAAATAATGACAAACATAAAATATGTAGAACAAATGTTATTTGCTTTTATTGTACGTCCTAGATGGAATGGAATTTCTCAATACAATTTTCTGTTATTATTATCTTTGGCAATATAACTTCTTCTCTTGTGTGTTCCCATTTCCTTAAAATATAATACAGAATGTTAAAATAAAATAATTATGCAAAAGTTTGAAAATATATGTTATATAGTAAGAGAAAATTTCTGTTTGAAATTTTAAGAAGTACTTTTCAGCATTTTTCTCTTCTAAAGTGTTAGATGATACAAGAAGTCTCCGTTTTTAGATAAGAGGTTTATACTGATAATCTTTTTTACTATTTTTCTGCGCCAAAGATTAATACAGTAGAACTGTTTTTGTGTGGTCCTTTTTTATGCAATTTGTTTTGTGCGATTTTTTTATGCGGTATATGAATTTTAATGGTTTTGGCGCAACTGTAATGTTTTCTATCATTGTACCAGTGGTGATCGGAGATTGTTAGAGCCCCCCCCCCCTGCAAAGTCAGACTTTGCGTCTTTAATATATTATAAATTGGGTAAATGCGTACTTGGAGTTAGTCAGACCTTGGGCTCCCCTCCCCCCGGCAGGCAGGGTTTGGGGATGTTCGTTATGCCACAGTAATTTACAGACATACATTTCAAGACCCTCTGTTCATTTGTTATAAACAGTCTCCCGTCAATGCCCGTTCAGTTGCTGTCTTTCAATGCTTCAACAGCCCCCGGATTGAAGACGAAACTTTCAATGACAGTAACATTATCAATAATTTGATAGATTATGAAGACGGGCAAGAAAAACCGGATTCTTTAAGAGAAAATAAAATATATGCAGGGATACAGCTTTCCAACAAATTGGGAAAACATTTTCTTAAAATGGATACTAATTCCGAAAGGAGTATGAAATTTCACACTTAAAGAGCTTTGATCATGTAAATCTGGTTATCGTGACATTTACAAGCAACTGACCAAGAAACCATCTCGCAAAAACTTATCTCCTACTCTATAGTGCCAAAAAATAAATCAATTGAAATTGTATCTGTAAGTGACGAAAAGGATTTTGAACAGAAGGATGGTGAACAGATTTTGAACAGAAGGCTCATCACAGGAAGATGAGCGCTTTGATTACGATGAGCAGCAGTGAATTATGTATGTGTATTTTGAAACCTTCTACATGTATACAACGAGAAACTAAATGTTTTAAAAATGTTTCTACATGTAATTTAATTATTCATTTTGTTATGGAAGCACTATCTCATAAATTTCGTAAATAACTGGCGTATTTTCTAAGTGATACTTTTTTTAATGCGGTCCCTTTCCACCGCATAAAAAGATTTTTCTGCAGTATTTCCTAAAAGTCGTTTGTTATATGCAAGAATTTGTGAAATTTTCGAATGTTATTTGTGGTGCTTTTATTTTTATACGGTCCCTATCTACAAGGTTTTAGTGCAATTACTGAATTATATTTATTTTTTTTAAATGTTTTTTTCGCATTATTTAAACGTTAGTGCTTTAATTATACCATAATAGTTAATTTTGTATTAAACGAAGGTTGAAAAAATAAGAACTCAAAGAATTATATTCATTTTGTCTACTCTTGTAAAGAACTTTTACTCCAATCATTTCTGGACTACTAATCACTTCCTGAGATAATCCATCTTTTCCCTTACAACCACTTGCTTAGCAAACAGCACGTAGCTCAGAAAATGATTGCTAATACAATTTTGTGGCTTCATATCCGTACACTAACGAGATCAAAGCCAAGGATCGGAAAACTTGTTATCTCTAGAGCTGTCGGATAATGATTTCGAACATAGCTTCTTCGTTGATTACAAACACGATGCAGTGACCCAACAAGTTGACGTTTAAGATATGTGAAATATATAGAGCTTAGATTAATATTTGAACTCTACCTTAAAGGTACATTCAAGTAATCCGAAATTCACAAATAGGATTTTGTGAATTTGTTTCATGAGCCTTTCTGAATTAAGTGGTTCTATAGATTTCGTTGAATGTTAATCAGATAACTTTTAACAAGTAATATAAAAAAGTTTAGTCAATTCCTACTTAGGTTAACAAAGAAACATTTTATTTTAGTTACTTTTTATTAAATAGTTACAATTAATATAATGTACATACATATGACAGAATCACAATATTAAGTGATAAAATAGAAAGCGATTTTCCTTTCTATTTCTTTGTTTATTACTATATTTATTCATTCATTAAATTTAATTATTATAATAAAATAGTATAGTAAAAAAGAAATCACATTCTCAGAAATTAGGCCATTTCAGGTGGAATTTAAACCCATGACCTTTGGATTAGAAGTCCAACGAGCTATCCATTGGGCTAAAGGAATACAACGAAAAATTTTCTTTTCTGTATATGCTGTTGTACTATTATTTTTGTCTGTTACTATTTGTTCAGTTTTTAAAATTTAATTGATGAATTAATGCTTGAAAAAAACTGTATTAACATCAAGTGCCATCCACTACAAGTTTAAAAAAATGTATTTGAACTTGAATGGATCATTAGAAAGCATTTTATAAGCGATTGAAAATTTTTGCGATATATATATATATATATATAGGGTGTCCAGCCTTAATGTGACCCAATAGCTAATTCCTGAACCGTTCGGTTTAGATATGCACTTCCAATTTGAAAAATGTTTTAAAAAATGTAAAAAATGTTTTTACGTGCTCTTCGAATCAAAAAGCCCATTTACAAAAAAAAAAAAAAAAAAAAAAAAAAAAAATTTTTATACGGTCCCCTGGTCGTATCACTTGTATTTAGGAAAAGATGCAGTACACAAAAACAAAGTAAACACAAAAAGTTTCATTTTATTACGATAAAAACTGGCCGAGTTATGCCTACATAAATTTGAAGCACCAGAGTTAGCTCAGAAAAGGGGGTGGTATATAAATTGAGTTTATAGAACAGTAATTCACTATCTATACAGAAAGAGCAAAAAAAAAAAACATCATAGTAATATTAAAACATTGTAGTAAACATCATAGATTGACAATTTGTATTGCTGTATGGCAAACAATAAAAATTAAATTAAAGAAATACAACTTGTACCGAAAATATTAAAATCGTTTGTTTTAACAAATAGCAGCAAAATAATACAATATATGCCGTTCAAATTATAGCATAATGTGGAATGATGCACCAATCATGAATCAGGGGCTTTATTGTATCAGAATAACCAAATTAACTTAAATAATGGTGAAGGCACGAGACAAGGGAATACGTCTATGACAACTCCTAGTTTTATACGAGCTCTCTTATTTCGATTACACTGCCCATAAAATAGTGCCTCTTCGAAGTATTCTTCATTTGTATGCATCTCGTTCTCCCGTACTAGAATTCGTAATATTAGAATACGACTGTATGCAATTGCAAGCGACTACACAACAGATTTTTAACGTTCGTTAGATCAGCAAAAACGCAGCAAATCTGACAGACGCTGTAGCATATGTCTATTTTTTGGAACTGTTTTGAAATGTTTTCTTCGTCCAAAATATTTTATTTAATTTCTATGTTTTACACAAACACAGAATAAAAACTTTATTTCGTAAATACTCAATTATTGTATTATTAACGTATGCTTTTAAATTAAAAAACGATTGACATAAAAGTGACGTGCAAAAGCGAAAATTTCCTGGCAGAGTAATTTCACTTTGGAGACGGCCCCTTACTAGCTTCTTGAAAATTGCCTAGAAAATGGATAATCTATAGGATTTTCAAAGTTCCATAACTCGGCCAGTTTTTATCTTAATAAAATGAAACTTTTTATGTTTACTTTGTTTTTGTGTACTGCATCTTTTCCTAAATATAAGTGACAGGACCTGGGGACCGTATAAAAATTTACTTTTAGTAATTTTTTTGTAAATGAGTTTTTTTGGTTCGAAAAGCACACAAAAACATTCATTACATGTTTTAAAACATTTTTCAAATTGGAAGTGCATATCTAAACCGAACGGTTCGAGAATTAGCTATTGGGTCACATTAAGGCTGGACACCCTGTATATATATATATATATGGAAAAAATCTATATAAAAAATAGAACATAACAGGGAAAAAAAAAATATATATATAGGGAAAGTGTGAACTAATAGTGGGAATTAAATAAAAAAAGCATTGTTTCCGTTTTGTATGTCAAAATGACGGAACTATATGTATGCATCTTATAATGGTTTCTTTCATTAGAGTCAGACATAAAACAATAAAAAAGGAGGATTGTTAAAAGAATCTTTATTTATGAAAGATAAAAGAAGTACTCTTTTGTATAACATAAAATTATCGCATTGAGTAATTAAACATTCAGGAAACGCGCTTGTATCTTTGACAAATTAATATTAAGTCCATAGACAATTTTGATTCCAAATTTTTCATTATATTTTTTTAATTAAATATTTAAGAAGAAAACAGAAATTTATTGCTAAAAGAAGCTATTGCTATTTAACTGAGATTCTCTAAATCACTTGCTTAATTTTGTATAGAAATATAAAGAAAAAACACACACTCCGATATAAAAATCCCGAGAAAAAATTTTAATTTCTGTTTCTTTGTTTAAAATTTAATTAAATTCTCTTTTTTCTTTCCTTTGATTTACCACAAATAGCTTTTTATTTACGTAATTTAAAGAAACAGGAGTTTTCAAACGCCTTTTAAAAAAATTTGTTTTTACATAAAATTCAAGAATGAAATACGTCCCCAAAAATTTAATATAAATCATTCACACCCTTTAAAGATATATAAATTACAGTACAATTACATTAAGAAATTTTAAAAATAAAAGAAATGAAAAAGCTTTATCACAAAAACTTTATTTTATTGAAAGAAATAATTATTTAAAATTTTGTATGCAAAATGCTAAGAAAGATGAGTATTTTTTGGGAAAAATTAGATTTATATCAATATTTTATTAAAGGATTTGTTTCATTATAAAGTGAGTATATAGAAAAAATGTACATGTTGTATCAATAAGAAATATTCTTCCTTCTTTGGAAGATATGCTTTTGTCATGCACACATAAAAATTAACGATTACTAAGCTTGAATTCTATTTTCACATATATGCTTATCATTTTGTGTAATTGTAACTCAATATTGTAGTTTGTAATGATGCTAAAAAATGTTTTTTCACTGATTTTGAAAACCAGACAAATATTTTTTCATTTAAAAAATTTAAATGTTTCTTTTCTGTTCAGAATTCTCCAACATATTTTTCTTATCTTAATTTTAACCCCTTAACGATCGGATAATTTTGAAGAAAACGGTCCTAAAAGTGGCTAATTTTTTATTCAAGAAAATTATATAAAACTAAGTACATGTTCAATATATGTATTCATTTTTAATTTTCGGATTAATTTTTAGCTTGAAATACGAAATTTAGTTTTTTAAGAAAAGCAAACATTTAGGGTTATAATCACTGAATGTTGGCTTTCCAACAATGATGAAAAATTTTAAAAATCATGTGTTTTAAACATTAAATGCATTTTATTACATTATTGCATAAAAAAAATAAACATTAGTAATTTTTTTTGTGCGATAAGTTTCAAAACATCAGATGCAAAGGCCAAAATCACAAACTGGACAGTAGTACCGAGTTTCCTTTCTGCATCTCTTATTGCTTTAATCTCTTTTGGAACAACAAACTTTGCATTCTCTTTGCATTTCTTCACTTCTTTTCAGTTGGAGGTATCTGTCTAATAAAATGTCTTTTAATCAAACGGTTGGGGTTATTTTCCAAATTCGGCCGGCCTCTTTTTGCAGTGGTTTCTGATACAGAATACTTTTCAATAAGTTCATCTACTTAAGATAAACGAACATCAAATGTGATTTTTTGCCTCCTTGTTTTTTATAAATAAGGTAATAATTCAAAATAGTTTGATCTAACAAATAAAAAAAATATTTTCTTATGGTACTTCTTACCTCGTTTTCGAGCAATTCAGTAATCTCCAATATATTGGTCTACAATGTGTACTGCTCCGACAATTTTATTGTAGTCTGACAAAAAAGTACTAAAAGTACAATCCAATTTACTTCCTGTCTAACTGTATAATGTATACAATATTAAAAAATATATTTATTGTTTTTGTTAGTTTTTTCCCAGAATTTTTACGTATGTGTTTTTACGAAGAGCGCTACTGAGAGAGAGTACTTCACCTAAGATTAAAAAACCGTATCGCTAATATATACGAGTATGTTTGTTGTGCTAACATTTAATTAAAAAAAATAATTTTCGCTAAACACGTTAAAAATAATCTGGTGCTCCCATCTGGTGTATAGATAAAGAAAAAAAAACAATATTCCAGGCTTAAGAAATAGATATTTTCACGCTTTTATGATAAGTTACTTTTCAACACTCGAGCCCGGAAATATCACGGGCACGAGGAATAGAGAGGGAAATTTCACCCCGTGAATTTGACAGGAGCGAGAGGCAAGGGGCATGGATATCTCGACACATATGTGCATTAACTTTACTAGATTAGACAGACAATTTATCATTAAACTTTACTACATTGTTATCTAACTAGACAAATAACTAACAGAAGATACAATTGTAGGTCTCATACAAGATATGCGCAACAATTTTTGCACCAATTTTACACGAAGATGTAATTTCCTCCAAAAAATTCCTGACACATAAAATTTTTTTATAGTGCTGTAAAATTTCTCAAGCAATAATTGTGGTTTTATGTTACAGGAAAGCAAAGATATTTTCTGAAATTATGTAAAATCTATTTTACTTCATTAAAACAAACTCATGTCATTTATTACTGCTACAAAAAGGAGATTTTTTTGAGTTAAAAAACGTTATATAACTCTAAATATAATTCTAAGTTAATCAAAATATCAAGGAAATCTGACTCTTAAAAAATCACTGGGGCAGTTAAAAAGCTTTCAGTAGAGTCAAGAATACTTCCAAATAATATTCGTCATCTTTTATTAATTTATTTCGCGATTTCAGAAATAAATAATGAATGTATTTATATTTCAATGTATAATTTTAGCAATTTATACCATTTTTTTAAATGTATAAATGACAGATTATTTGCATGAAAAATATTTCAATAAAACAGGTATATAGAATAAAAAAACATAACATATTATATTTTGATATAAGAAATAAATTAATAAAATTTTAAATTAATGGTCAAATATATTGTATTTTAAATCTAATACGGAGAAGAATTTTATCTAAGTTCAAGCAGTTGAAAACTATTTTTGTGTTCTTAAAAGAAAAGAAAAAACTTGAAAAGAAATGGAAAAAGAATTCTTTGGTTCAACATTGTCACGTCTCTTCGGATGTAATCCACTCTTCAAACAGCCTTCTCATTCGAACAAAAAAAGCTCTTGTTTGAATTAAAGACTACGTGGAAAACATTTTTGTGCAAACCGACGATGGATTTGACAGATTTCTAAAATAAACCTTTAACTATGCATTGCATTTAAATAAAGATTAATACACAGCTCTAGATTTTGAAATACAAATGTTTTGAATAAATGTTAAGTTAGAATATTCTTTAGAACTTCCTTCACAAAATATATAAGTATATATATAACACTTTTTTAATCTACTTGTGCTGATGTAAGTATATTCTACCGTTTAAATTCCATTCAAATATCCTTACTGGTAAAAAAATTTCTGCAATAAATCTGAATATTTCCTTATACATCATGTTTATTCAGCTCTTCATTATAATAATAATAATAAAAGGAATCAAAAATTTAAATAGTATTTATGGAAAGACAGAAAATTACGAAAAAAAATATCGATGCCCTTTTTATTGTTCGCTGCAAAGTTTAAAATTCTTCTTACTTTTATGAAATTTACTATTCTAAAATTGCTTTCACACTCTTTATCACTTATAAGTCAATTAACAAAAGTTAATATACAAAAGTAAAGTTACGAACAGATATTTAGAAGTAACTATTTAGTGAAAAATATTTATATTAAATTTATTTACAACAGTAATGAGAACAAAGTATTATATTTTAATAATATGTATAATATGTAAATAAAGAATTTTTTAAATCTTTTTTTATTAAACTAATCTGATTTTTGACAATCTCATTCGATATTTGAAATCGGAAGACAATTTATGAATGAAATATTTATTATTTGCAGTAGACTATGACAATATTTCTAGGGTTTCTCGAACATGTTATAGGTTTTCTCGCATGTTATGTGCTATAATATTTACAATCATTATACAAGGGGTGATCAAATGAAAAGGTACGAAACGACATTAAAATGAAACAGTTAAATATTTGCATATTCCGCCAAGGGAGAATGTAGCGAGACATCTCGGGATGCCATTGGAGACTCTGACTGGGATCGGATCATGCGCGGGTGCCCGCATGCACAGGAGAGAGCAAAGGCTCTTATAAAAAGCGGCGTCCAAATGATGCGAGCACAGAATTACTCGAGCACAGAAAAAGCATTAACTCCGATGTGTACTGTGAGACACTCCGACGCCTACGCAGGTCCATCAAGAACAAAAGACCGGGGCTGCTCACAGGAGGGTGTGGTTCTGCTCCATGATAACGCGCGTCCACACGTCTCCAGAGTCACACAAATGGAACTGGACAAGTTCCAATGGGAGACGTTGGACCATCCGTCCTACAGTCCGGACATGTCACCCTACGATTTCCATGTGTTTGGTCCACTGAAGAAACACCTGAAAGGAAAGCACTTCAACTCGGACGACGTACTCAAGGACACTGTGAAGGACTGGGTCTCGTCACAGCCACAGGAATTCTGGGAACAAGGAATCCTGCGGCTTGTTCATCAGTGGGATCGTTGTGCTCAGGCCTATGGTGTATATTTTGAATAAAGTCTATATTTGTACCCACCGTGTCGTTTCGTACCTTTTCATTTGATCACCCCTTGTAGCAATCTTTTTTTCACCACGCTTGCTTTTATTGCATGGATGTAAACATTAAATAGCTTAAGGAATTTTTATAACTATGATGTACGTGAGGTTGATTAATATATAAAGTATGAAATTTATTTACACTTATGTAGTCTTTCTCTCTCTCCCAGAAGTGTTTTCACAAGTTATGGACTTTTTAAAACCTTCGAACAATAAAATATTTTTCTCGAAGTTCTTACCGGATAAAAACAAAACTAGTCTCTTAAAAAAGGTCTAAGTTGAAAAATGTTTCAATATCATTGCTCTCTAAAAAGGAACACACACAACTTATGTATAAAATACTTCATAGCTACGGTTCAAACCTTATTCGAATTTTTAATCAAATGTTGATTATAGAAAACAAATGCAGTTGTAAGCTATTCTTAATAGTTATCTTTTTAAATACCCTATAAACATTCTATTCAAAGGAGAAAAGGGAAAATCTAAACTCCATCATTCATTAACGGATCGATATCTTGAAGCAATCTTAAATAATCAATAGCAAGAGCTTTCATTTATATAAAAAGTCACTCATTCAAATCACATCCTGTGTTAGAATCAGAGGAAACTCATTACGTAAAATAACGCTAAAAGTGAAAAAGTAGTGTATTTCTAAAAAAGACTTGGTATATATTGTTCTTCGGTTTCGTTTTCTTTAGTCACGTACGGCGTATCTAATTTGTATCAAGTTTCATTTTAGGTAATTGCCTGTGTTCTTATTTTCCACGACTCAAGTTCCTTAGAAGGAAGAAAGAAAGCTTAGAAATCCCTTAAATTGGATAGGAATATATTTAGAAAATGGTATTTTTAATGAAGAACAGCTTAAAAAGTAGACTTCAATGTAGTTTCCTTTCTTTACCGGTGTAACTCTTTTCTTTCGAGAGAATTCTTTCAATTTTCTCGAGCAATTTAAATGACAAGATCTTCATAGAATAATTTGAGGACTATTTTGAAGAGTGAGACATGCGATTGTATAACTACAGCATTTGTAGAAAAATTACTCTCATTTGTAATATCAATAAATATTCAAAAGGTATTCCAGAAAGCAAGTCCATTAATAAAATGAAATTTGAATTATTTCACTAAAATGTTAAAATTGACTAAAGTTGTTTTTTATTAGACCTATTAATAATCCCAAAAAATGTTACGCTAACATACGGGCATTTTTGAAAAGGATAAGCGCTATCAGTTATAGTATGGTAATAACGTTCTGATCTGTAGGTACATATTTTTTTCCTAAAACAATGTGAAACCTTTTTCTTTTATTTGTCTTTCATTTTAAAACGCTTTTTCAGCATCAGTTTGTCGCGACCCTACGGTCGCTGGTGAAGTTGAAAACATCGAAGAAATAGACATTATAATAAAATCAACACTTTTATTTTACTTTCAATTTACTATCAGAAGGTTGTTGGAACAAAAGGAGCTGTCAACTTAATTACTAACCTAAATGTCTATAGCAAATAGTTATATTACTTATCTTTCACTAAGATCCGATGTAATGGTATTCGTCCTGATTTCACGAGATATCTTGTTCACTAAGACGTAGGATCCTCTTCCTGAAATTCTGAGGGCTTCGATTATTATGATTCTAATAACCAAACTTCAGTTACACAGCCCAACGACCATCCACACAATCACACTTCATTCGTTTTAATAGAACCTGGCATTTGCATAAAGGGGCCATGATAGCCTAGTGGTTAGAGCATGGGACTTTAGACCGGAGGGCCTGGGTTTGATGCCCGATGCCAAATACCCTCCGAGTACACACAGAGGACGCGCTCCTTAAATCAGTGGGTCCGAAAGTCTTGTGAGAGGTCGCAACAGATATCACAGGTGCAGGGTTCTGGAGAACATTTCCCTCCCCTCCAGCTGCCTAAATTGTGGAGGTTGAGATAGGTGGTGTCGCCATCTATCGTGCAGAAGTCCAACCTGTTTCAGACTCTGGCAACTTTCCTTCCTTCCTTTCGGGAGGGAGATGACAAAAACAAGATTTGCATAAATCACATTTTTCCTGCGGAAAGGGATTTTACAATCATACAACGGAGTAGAATAGTGGTTCAAGGACTTGGGAGTTCAGCAATGGAAGAACATAGCATCAAATAGATAAAGATGATCTAAGCTGATTGAGACAGCCTTGGCCGGTAACCGGTTGTAGCATTTGGAAAGAAGAAGATTAGCAAGAATCACGAATGGGACTCGTTGAAAGTTTTTTTTCCTCTGTATTCATTTATACTTTTCTTAAGAATTTAACAATGAAAAATCTTACAGCACATTTCTTACAAATAATCAGCTAATATTATAGCAAACATAATAAATTTATTTTACAATATCTTTATGCAGGGTCTTAAGGCATGGATCACCGAGGCCCTCACCGAGGATGAGGGCCTCGTTTCGTCCTAGACTCTACCTTAGTAAGATTAGGATCCAGATAATTTTAACGTGGTCGAATATTATTCCCGCACATATTCTCCGAAAAACAGGGAATTCCAAACTGCATGACAAATGGCAAAAAACTGTATTACGTGATGACCATTGTCCATGTCTAGGCCTAGGCCTAATACCCTAAACGATGATTCAACTCAATTTAGTCGAGCCGGTTTGTGCCCGGGTTTTTGAGATTGTGAATAGTGCACAATTATTTTTTTCAAATTACCGTTTGAACGAGTATTTGACAATGCATGCTATATAATGTCAACTTTTAAAATTTCAGATAGGGCCTACTTTTTCATAGGGGCTCAGGGCCTCCAAAATTCTTAAGATTCCTCTGGGCCTAGAGCCTCAAAGAGTCTTAAGACGTCCTTTTCTTTGTGTTAATGTTGCTGATCCTCAAAAGATTTGTCATATGTCAGATCAGCTCCAGAAAATTGTTGACCTCCGAAAAATCTATAATAATAAGGGGATCAGATAGGGAGGGGGACACAATTTCTTTATAAATCTTGTTAACGTAAATGGGAAATGTATTAAATACCAATGAAAAGTCTTATATAACCTAGTAAAAGAACTCGATTAAGTTGACCGGTTTTTATGTTCGCGATTCCAAAAAATCGTATTCAGACTTAGTAGAACATCACAAACATTTCCTTGAATGAAAGACTGACAACAAAATAAACTTTTCTCGGACTACTCCAAAGAAAATTTAATCTGCAAATGCGCTCAGCAAATCGAAAGCCTTCTTTTTTCGATGAAATTTTATCAATTGTTTGCACTTCTTGCTTCTGTCAAGTAAAAGAAAATTGCGATAACTTTGTGACTGAAAACTGTTTCCTAAAAATGTTTCTACGATTGAAAATTTCCTGGAAATGATCTAAAAATAGAAAATCTCATTTTTAGGAAAAGAACAGGGTTCCCGGATTTGAAAGTAACAAAATCATATCCAATTTTTGAATCTCGAAGATTTTATTTATCTTTGAATTTATAAACAGACACCGAAATACTTATGAAAGAAAAGTATGTTTATATTGAAATCTAATTTTCTGCACTTTCCTGAAAAATATAGCTTTGTTCTAAAGCAGAGAATTTTTAAGTTTTGATGTATTTATGAAACGTTGTTTACAATCTTATTCAGTGTTTTTTCAATTTGTTTCAAAATAGAAGGTGGAATATTTTAACTTTATTTTTATGGCTTAAATTAATGAAAAAAAAATATTACTCGTATCGAAATTTTATTCCATAATTCAACGAAACTTTTTTTTTTATCTAAGAATGTAATTTTATTAACCTTTTAACTGTCATGTTAGTTTAATGATTTGAATACATTAATTGTGATATTTTTATTGCGAAAATCAAATGTTTAGTAAAAAAATATACATTTTCGTTAAAACCTAATATTTTGAATTGAGTGCATTAAAATTTTGGGTATTATAGCAACTGAATATTCACTTGAAGTGGCTGTCCTACAGAGTGGCAATGGTTAAGTTAGTTATTTTCTAAAAAATGAAACCAAAATATATATAAATAAATTGAATAGCTATTAATAATTCAATAATTGTGTTTTGGGGAGTATAACTGGAATTTGCTTTCCAAGCAGATCAACTCCACAATCAATCATCCAGAATCGTGCTCTCTTCCTTATCTTTTTTCCATTTGCTTTCTTGTTTTTGAACAACAAACTTTGGAGTATATTGTAGACTCTCGTTTCGCAGGAGTAGGAGGAATATGAGATATAAAATGTCGTTCAGTAAGACGTGCAGAGTTATCTACTGTAGGTGGTCTTTCAGGATTATTTTGTCCAGAGGCTGTATCATCATTAATGCAAAAGGTCATCTACAACTTGGATTCAAAAATTCTAAAAAAAGCATTACGCTTTCCAACTACATTTTTATAAATCCAAAATGACCTACAGATTATCTTATCTAGTAAATGTAAAGAGGTCACTGTATCCTAGTGGTCAAGGTAGCGGACTCGTGGCTGACATATCATGAGTTCGAACCTAGTACCGATAAAAACCTGCCATGCACAGTTGACTGATGCACATTAAATATGTCAAGGCTCAAATGTTCTTCCGTTGGTGTGGAAGTTAAGAGAGGGGGTGCCAGCTCAAGTGGCATCCTCGTCATTTGACCATGATTCAAAAGTGCAAAGTCCGTCGCCAAACTGAACAGTGTGACGTTAACATTTACTCACTCACTAGTAAATGTAAAAAAATATTTTTATAATATTTTTGCTTGTGTTTTCGGATTGTTGGATGAAAACATATTTTTGATAACGGCGATCTACACCATCCACAGTAATTTACCCCCAAAATTACCCCATATAATACTCGGGAGTGATATTTTGGAACACTAGGGCCATGCCCGAGATTATCGCGGGATGACAGTTAAAAGGTTAAAGGGCGAAAACATTTTGAAAATTAAAATGAATTAAAATTTTTTTAACTTAATTATACATTTCCAAACGCAAACATTATCACAACAGCTATAAAAGGATAATATTAAAACACTTTTTGAAAAATCTGTAATGCTTTGTTTTCTAAATTGTAAAACCTTATGTAGGATAATTTGCTTAATTTCAGGTAAATTATGAAATTAGATGTAAACAAGACTTAAGCTAGATATTTTTCTAGATCTTGAACTTAGGAACAAAAATATAAAGTAGTTTAAAATAAATAGAACAGTTAAAAACTTGGACAAAATATTGAAATAATGAAAGTTACAATTGAAAGATTTAAAAAATTAGAAATAAACACACGTTCAAGCTCATCTACTCCAAGTAAAACAGTATAAATTCTAAAATAGTGGTGAACATTTTCAACTTAAAGAGACTGTACAATTTTCAAAATAAATATCTCATCTCGATTGCATCCAGAAGCACCATTACGTACTAAATATAGAAAGGCAGTTCATTTTAGATTTAATCACAGCAATAATTTAAAAAAAGATTGAGTATTTAAAATCAATATAAAGGTATCCGACTACTTGCGACAACTTTTTTTTAAAAAAATTGAAATATGGGGATTATTTTTGTGGTTTTTAGATTTATTTAAAAAAATTTAAGAAATATGCTAAAATTAAGAAGAGAAAAAGAAATTATTATTACTAAAGTGGGAAAAAATTGGTAAAAATTTACAAAAAAATTATATAAAAGGGAGCCCATTCTGTACAAAAAATTCACTAACAAATTTTCATTATTTCAATTTTGATGTAATGCTTTGCTATTCATTTTTGAAATGATTTTCAGGATAAAAGATATTTGATTTTTTACAAAAGCTAGAGCACTTTATCTTAGTTGTTATATGAAATTGCTTAAGAAATCATTGATTATATTTACATAAGGGACTGTAAATTTCGTAATAAAACAGTGATTGATAAATCTGAAGAAAACCCTTCTACTATTATACAGAACATACACAAAAAATTTCAGTTGATTATTTTCAAAACTTTTTGAGCAATCTCTGTCTCCATTTGAGCATTTTCTAAAAAAAAACAAATTTCGAGTAAAACGTATTTTATGTTTTCGATATCTTGTTTAAAGTAGTGGCATCTGCATTTACTAAAACACTTGTAGTTTTTGTTCTAGTGAATGGAAAATAATAATCTTGCTATTTTTATAAAGCTACTAAGATGGTTTATAAAACAAAATCATAAAAAAATTGTATGTATTTGACAAAATGCATGATTTTAGGGTATTTGCTTACCATATCATTGCAAAATATATACTCCTTCGCTCTTTATGATGATTCATAATTTTTTAATTTTTTTTTATTCTACAGCAAGAAGTTATGAAATCATAAAAAAATGTGTTTGTCACTCATGTATTCGTGATAATATATCCAGATACACTAAAAATAGACTGTATTTTTATAAAGATAGTACAAGTCTCATTAGACGTATCGAACAAAAATTGATTTTCTATGTGCAGTTTAAAATATTTAACAATATTTACAGAGCTAAAAATGAACAAACCCCAGGGATATGACCAGTAAACTAAACTCACCATTCATCTTTCACTAAGTATATAACATTTCAAAAACATAAGAAAGAGTTTTCCAAAAATCCTCATTGTTTACAATTTATCAATTTTATCAACATCATATGAAGCGGAAAGAAGAGGAAAAGTCGCTAGAGAATCATGGAACAACAACTTGTAGAATTTCAAGAGTTGTTCGAACCAAAAACATCATTAGAGCGATCATATTATCGCTGAGCTCAGGGAATTGCTGTAGACTGGAATTCATTAATCGATCGGATTTGCGAATAAAAATGCGGAGCACAACTTTGACTCTACACAGCATTGTACTATACAAGAGTAACACTGATTAACACGATAAGCATATTTGAATAATGCAATGTTAAATTAAGTAAAATCCATCATTTACTTGTTTTTACTTTGGAACTAAATTTGTCCTTATTTCTTTTAAAATTGTATTCTAAATCTTTAAAATGAATTGAATAACAAGCTGAAAAAGTGTAAGATAATAATATTTTTTATTTTACTAAGCAGAAAATATTAAATAGCTACAGTTCTTCTTGATGATTATGTAACAGGTCTACCCACGAAACTGTACCAATCCTCTAGGGGTAAATTTATATCTTTCTAACTGTTGTTCTATTGAAAACTTTCTCCCAAAGAAGACTCGATTTATTCAACTGAATGGTTTTATTTAAGCATTGATTTTCAGGTACGTGAAGTCAGTTGAGAGTAGTTGGAAGCTAGTCAAGAGTTAGTCGACTAGTAATTTCTGAATAATTAAATATTGCTAATTGATGATTAAGTCACAAGTTAGAGATTAATAATAACGACTGGAGGTTGTACAACTAATAACAGAATAATGGTTAATTAGACCGTAGACATCTAAAGTGTTCTAAGAGTAAGTGAATTAGATTATACTCAAATATTAAGTATCTTTTTGTCTTATACTTAGTAGTGGTGTGCATTTACTACCTCAGTTGTTTGCAATTTAAGTTAGAGAAATAATAAATTGTAATTTGAACTGATTAAGGCTGATCTTTACTCGAACGTCCAAACACCAATAACCGCTGCGCGAGCAGGGCTATTACAATTATTTTGGAAAAAATATCAAAAAATGAATAATTTTGAAATATTTTTTGCTTTTAAAAGCTTGACTTTCCTTTTAATAAAAATAATATAAAGTTCATAAAGGTCCGACAAAGAGTCTAAAAGAGAAACGCAATCTGTTGAAGTAAAATAATTGAGATAAATATATTATAACTCAACATATGATTCATTTGATTCCATTTCGCAAGGATTTTAAATTCAACTATATAATTCATAATTACTTAGAAAACAATTTTTATTAGCTTTTGAAAAAATAGATTTAGGTGTTGTGTTACTAATGCCATCTGATAAAGGTGTCAGAGCAAGACCAAAGAAATTCATCGTGGCATTGGGCTTGATTACTCCTGCTGTTAAACTTAGCTTTGAGCCCCATGCAGGTGGCAGCACATTTTGGGTCCATCATACCTCCTTCTTGAGAGAGAACACCCTAGGGGTGGTCAGGAGGTCAACCCCCCTCTTTTTCTACCAACAACCTCTCCAGAGGAATTTCGGCTCGATGAATATTTAAAGTGCCTAATGTTGCACAATCACTATACATTTATAAACATCCATGCCTTTTCTGGAATTGAACCGCAGCCCTTGGTACACAAGCTATTATACCGTTTGAGCGGAAAGCCATTACAATAGAAACAACATTGCCACAAAAACGAGATAATTTTATTTGAATTAATAAGTTCATACTTAGCAGCAAACTATATTGCATCTCTATCAATAACTTCATTCTAAGATTTAAATTAAAATTCTGCATTATTCAGAGATTTTGTTTATAGAAAGGCATTCAACCGCGGGGCCATTGACCGAAAATGAAAGAACTACCTCTTGTCTGCAGTAATCGTAAATATAAAAACACGAATATCATTATAATAAAAGCAAAAATACCCTTCTAGGGGTTTCTTTTCTTCTTTTACCCAGATCTTTCGTACAGTTCCTATTTACTGCTTCCATCCGTATAATTTGTAAATGAGAGAGTCTAACTTGCGTGCAAGAGATTTGTTCTTTCTCTATCAACTATCTTAAGAAAATCAAGAGAAATATTCTACAAAATCTCGGAGACAAAAAAATTTTATGATTATCCGGTGGGTTTCAAACTGTTTTTCGCTTTGGGAATCCCCTAAGATATGACGATAAGCTGAGAAAATGTATTAGGTATTTTTATTACTGTTTTTAATATACACGTATGCAATTATTCACTTAAATTATCCCTTCGAGGAATTTAATACATAAAGGTTTTGAGCCCCCAAGATTTTGCATGATGATTAATATTTGGTTTACACACTTAATGGGAAATATATTGTTAACCATCACTTAATGGGAAATATATTGTTTTATCTCTTAAAAAACTACCACGTTCGCGTTTTTTAAAACAAGATGCAATATTGCATCATCCACGTATCATGACCAATCACAAAATTTTTTACTGGAAATCGTATGATTCTAAAAGCTGCCGGTTGAAAATATATAAAGGTTGATATCTTCAGAGCGAACAGTGAATGTTTTTGTGAAATGTTTTAGATGTCGTATGTGGTTGTCCACATATATTTGTGTTATGATTCGTCACGCTCTTGTGTGTCGTTGTAATATAACAAACATTGCTGACTGAGGGCAGCTCTTACATGTAAATATAATTCATATAAAAGTGGGGTTAAATCAGTTTTGCAACTAGCCAACCTTTCACCTTTCTGTTTATAATACTGGGTGAAATTCTATTGAAAGTAATGAAATAGAATTACTAAATCCGTTACCAAAAAAAAAGTAACTTAGCTAAAATTGCATTCAAAAATGCATGAAAAAGGCCCATGCTGAATCTGTGTTCTATAAAAAAGTTTTTGCCAGATTCTGGACCCAATATAAATTTAATGTATAATATTATTGGGTGTAGATTGTACACGAAGCAAAAGTTATAAAAATTTTTATACTAAAATATTATATAGTGAGTGTATTAAATTAAAACTACAGTTATATCAGAAACTCTAGAAAAATATATTTGTACTTGTCTATGAAATATTACTGAGATATATTATAACTGTGTGTAATAATTTCTTTTAATTTCATCTTTAACTACTTTTAAAAGAGTATAGTGCTGACCCTTCGGGATTCGTGCGTAAATAATTAGCTGGTTTGTACGCCTGAAGAGATTTAATCGAGCTGTGTATCTTAGAAATTAGACTCTCAGGGAATATAAAATAGTCTTATGTAAGCATCATCGTGCAACATCTTTCCACCAATCACAAGCTCCATCCATGGAAGTCGTATGAGTTTCGAACTTCCAACAGTCGCTTTATATTAAAAAAACTCGAGACTCTGGAAAATTCACCCCAGCCCGCATGCTTATTGTCATAGTCATATTGTAGCTTTCGTGTATTATTTGAATTATGTGTTCTATGTAAATGCCGTAAGTAAGTGTCGGTCATCTAGATGTTTATTTGTGTTTGTGTCTAAATGTGAAATGAAGTGGATTACCATTCAACAAGGTGCCTCGTCAATATCATCCATATTGCATCACCCATCTAAAATACGATCATCGTTAAGGAAAGCCTTACCAATGGCCATATATATGATATTAATGTATATATATATATATATATATATACGTTAAATGTTCAGACATGAGTTTTTTTGCCAATTTTAAATGATTTTCTTTTATTTTGCATTTCGTTACAAAATGTAACACTCATGGAAGAGGATTGAGTTTTATTGGATTCCCACACAGGATTTCACAATTCAAAAGAGATTTTGAAGATAAATCTAATATGTCGCATAGAATATAATATGTATGTTTTTGTGGTTATTACAGTTTTATTTCAGTCTCATTGAATATTTTACATAAAAGAAAAACGTTACAAAAACAACAATTATAGGCGGTTCAACTGGATTTTTTTTTTAAAAAAAGAAATGTTATTTGATTTAATTTTCAGGTCTAAAAAAGGAAAAATAAATTATTTAATAATGTGTCCTGCAACAACTAACCAATATGTTTAAACAAATAAGTAAACATCGAATTCATGCAGTACAAACTTGGTAAAACTATCCATTATTTTTATTAAGTATTAAAATTACTATTATAAGGACAAGTGAGATTTTAAAAATATATCTTAGATCTCTAAAAACAACACTTTTTAAAAACTGTCAATGTATGAACCAGCATTCATATAGCGGAAAAGATAATTTTATAACTGCAACAATTTTAATGGTTGCATGGATGAAGAAGCCTTTGATATAGCTTGAAGCTTTCGATTCCGTTAATACGTAAACAATCGAATTTAGAGGGCATTTTGCAGATAGAGTGAAAAGGATTTCGCACGAGAAATGGGAAGGTGCTTCCCTGCACATGAAGAATTTCGACAATGATTTATGTCCACTCTCTTCAATTACGAAATCATTTAGCAAAATTATGAGTGGAGATGACCAAATTCTGATATCCAGTCGCATATATAGTTTGAAAATTTGTAGATTATCTAAAATATATTTTTAAATATTTATAAATTATGTCACTTTTTTCATTATATTCATCTTCGACTGACGTCTTTAGCTCCTTCATGAAAAAATTGACGCCATGGTCAGTTTTATTCCAAAATGTTAAAAAAAAGACACTTTTTTACTGCCAATGACAAAGCATAATACTTAACAGAATGCGAAAATGGAAGGATTTTATTTCAATTTTTTAATTTTAAAGTTTTTTCTCTACTGTTTATTTTATTATTGTGGAACACAAAAACCTCTAAATGATTGCTCATTATAAGTACACTTATAAGTATCTTACATGAGCTTCTTTCTAAAGGTGTGGGAAATTGGAAGGAAGACTAGCCATATTTCAATAACAATCTAATTTATTCACAATACTAACCATAACTCAAATTCAATCAATCAAGGATAAGAGATGCACCCAATTAACAAATATGAAGATAATTAATGAGTCACGTGAGATATGAGAAGACTTTAATGTTTAATACACTTATTTAATTCAATAGTTCTGACTTCTTCACTTTTTAATCTAGATTCAATCTCCAGTGACAGATTGTCACCTTAATAAAATTCAATTATCAAATATTAAAAATCCGCGGTTCAAATTCAATTTGATTAATAACTGCTCCGCTAGCATTCTATTCTATCTCTCATTAACCTGAAAGCCTAGACTCTTAATTGCTTGTTCACGTTTTCCTCTTCGCGGAGGAGTTTTATAATAAAATTATTTGTAAAGACCAGAGATTCCCCAAGAGGACTGTTAGTTAAAAGACCGTCACACACTCTGCATGCTATTATCTATATTTCATATATTCTAAAAGGATTTCTATCATACTTACAAAAAAAAATCCTGTCCATACATCTTTTTCAAATGGTTGTAGATTTTGTGAGTGTGCATATATTTGCATAAACAATTTGAAGCGAGGTGTAATACTAAGTCTTACATTGCAAAGAGATAATATCGGCCTTTTTGGATTATATTTCCCCTTTTCATTTCTTCTCAATCAACAAATTGCCCATTGCCTTGCCAAACCCTGTTCTTTATCGAATATTTTCAAGAATCCTATCTTCGTCTCAAAGAAAAATCCGGATGAGTAGTATTTCAGTACCAAGGACAAGCTACATTTCTTAAAAACTAATAATCTCATTATAAGAATTCAAAAAAGTGTAAATCAGAGATAAACAGTAAAAAATATAAGTGCTTATACAACGTACGGGCAAACCGGTTGTGGCTAACTAGTGGCCCATACAGCATACGGGCAAACCAGAGATAAGGAGCTGACAAAAAGTAAGAGTCATTAAATGGGCTGAGTAAAAAAATAAATAAATATAAGACTGTTTGTGGAAAATAAATTATCTCTTAATCACTCTAAGTGTTTCCGACAAAAATGTACCTGGGGAATATATAGAAGAACTTTTTGAAACTCTACTTTTATTTCATAATTTTCTGCTTTACGCACAGCTGGTCATAATACATTTTTAAAATTCTAATGGAATCTGCGAAGAAAAATATTCTCGTTAGCAGTTTTAATTAACAAATACCTGATTGTATTTTTAAGAGAATTTTCATTCCTCTGCTCCTTATTTAAAATTTATCTCAAAACGGAAAGCAATCAATTTCTAATGACAAGGTAAACACTTTTTTATTTTCTAATTAGATCTTCAAGTGATATTTTTACAAATATATCTCTTTTGAAGCTGAAAACTGATGCTCATATGTATATATGTATCAATATTCAAAAATAGTGTTATTAATTACATACAATGTAACAAATTTCTAGTTTCAAAAAATTCAGAAAAAATTTCAAAAAAATATATAATAATTTTATTAAAAACTCTCTGAATTTAAAAACTCCTAATTAATTTTATTAATAAAATTAATTCTAAATTGTATGGATTAAATTATTTTTGAAGATTAATAGTATATTATAGAAAATATATTGTGAACATTCATATTTACAAGTTAGATATACTTATAATTAGCTACATATTCAATTTACAGAAGGCGTATGAGCAGCTTTTAAAATTATTATATTCTCTTAATATTTATTTTTAGCCTTAGTAAAATATTTTATAGGTAAATCCAATAACATTTCTAGAGTTACTCAAATATAATTGTAGTATTTAACTTAATACTCTATAATTGTTTTTGAACACATAATTTTATAGTTGTGCTACGTGCTATAATTTAGATAGTAATATGATGCTTTGAATCTGTAATTGGGTTCAGAATCTGGCTATAACTTGTTTATTGTTCACAGATTCAGCGCGAGCTATGCCTTTTTAAATCAATTTTAGGTAAGTTACTTTTTTCTTATAATGGGCTTAGAAATTCTATCCATTATTTTCAATACGATTTCGTTCAGTATTGTAAACAGAAAGAGTAAGAGAAAAGGTTGACTAGCCATAAAAATGGCTAAACTCCACTTTTATATCAATTATTTTTATATATATAAGAGCAATATTTTTATTATGCTGCAGCATCCTTATTTTTGGTACTTTTGTGTTTCGCTGACCCAAGCGATGAAGTCACCAAAATGATACAACCTGCGCAAAACGGAACATTTCCGCTGGTAACCTTTTACCGCCATATTTTATACAAGTCGTGGTTTTTTCTGATCAGTAACGTCTTTTTCATAATACATCAAAAATGGTTGAAGAACTAATGAAACTAATATTTATTAATAATTTTTATGTGTATATTGTATGTTGTTGCCAATAACGCCAACTTGGCGAGAATGTGCGATACGGAATAGTACTACATTTCTTAAATTCCAATATATCTGTTTTTAAGTTTCTTTCATTTTAAGTAATCAATTGATTTCTGTCCTTCTAGTAGAGAATAATTAACTATATATATATATATATGTGTGTGTGTGTGTATTCTTCGATCTACTTTTATTTTGATGAATGACTGTTGATTCTGAATAACAGAACTTTTAGTCAGACGACTAGACGGAAATACAAGGATCGAGACGTCTCTGGAGGTAATTTTTCATTTTTAAACCCCATTTGTGAAAAAACAGGGTACTTATAGAAGGTACTGACATAGAAATTATTCGAACTAGCAAAAACTTAACCATAAATATTAACCGGACATTCCAGTCTCGAATGTAAACTTATTACAGAAGATATTGGAAATAGAATGATCTCTGAATAGAATTGATATAGCAAGTGGATTAGTATTATTATTTTCATTGAAAATTCTTTTAAAAATATGGGATCATTAGGGAATTTATAAATTTCATTTCTAAGAAATTTAATAATTTAAAAAATCAAGTATAAAGTTTGAAATTAAATAAAATCAGGTTTGTATAAAATTAAAAACATATGTAAAATAAAATAGATGATACTTGGCATTTGAAAAAAAAATTATTGTTTATATTATTTTTGTGATTAAAAAATTATTGTTTGTATTATTTTCTCCATTTTAATTGTACTAAGAGCATAAATAAAGCATTTCTAGAAAATTCATTAGCCCTTCTTCTGCCCTTCAATCCTAATTTCAATCGATATTTGAGCCCTATTTACTGCATGTTAGGTTTAAATGGAGAACGAATATTCAAGTTTACGTAAATCTCACTAATGATTTTTGTTATACCAGATAATGAAATTCCCTTTTTATTAGCTCCTAATAACTTTTAAACTGTTTGTCAATATTTTTATTAAGTTTTTTGTTTACTTGTAAACTTTCTTTTGCTTAGTACTATATTCCTATTGGTATTTATATATCGAATGATACGTTCATTTCCAGAACGTGCAGAAAAGATATTAAAACTTTCAAATAACAATCAAATTTTTATAAACAAGATGACGAGATTTAATGTAAAGATTGTTAATATGATAATCTTTTGAAATGCTTAAAAAGCAGCTGTTTTCTTGTATACTTTATACGTTATCTTCATTTTATAATTGCTTTTTAAATTTAATTCTTCTTGTTTTTTCTAAAAATAATAATTCACGAGAAAAGCGTTTAATATATTCCAGAAATAGATTTCTAAGAGAATATGTAATCGACTTAGCAACACAAAAAAAAAATGAATGAAGTACAATTTACGAGAAAGGATTAAATCATAATTAATATGACAGAAAAGCTGCGGACCGAGAATTTTGGAATTTTTCCAGCGCGTATGTTTTAATAATTCTTTAATATCAAGGTAAGAAGATTAACCAATTGTTACGTCTTCATGATTTGCAGAGCATAAAACGTTCTAATTAAATATTGCTCTCTGATTTTCTAACATTTCTGAATTTTGGATGCGACTTATATTAATTAAAATCATCTTTTACTCGTATGCTCTTCAATATTATCTAGTGAATAACAAACATGAAATAAATTGTGAATAAATATATATTTACATAAAATTCATTTTGGACTGAATGATAAATTATTTTTGAAAAATTAAGTGTTCATTGATTAGTTAAATATTTAGTGAAATTAGGATTAGACTATGTTAATGTAATATTTTCAGAGATTTGTATCTTTATTTGCATTAAGAAATGCATTATACATATTTATTTAATTAATATTTTTTTTCAGATTTTTAATACTATAATTTAGAATGTTATTTTTCTTTGCCAAATTCAGCTTGAAACAAGATTCTATGAAAACTTTTGCTAAACTTTTATAAGAAATACTGCTTTTTATAAGTATTTGGTTGAAAAATCCACGTTCCTTTGCTATAAAAATTATTTTTCAAACCTTGAGTGCTATTTTTTGCTTTACTATGATGATTTATGAATATTTTCACCAGATATATGACACTTTAAGCTTCTCGTTCAGAGAAGAAATTTTCCTCGTCATGGGAAATATTTCCTTCTCAAAATTATCTAGCAAAAAAATAGCCTTCATAATGTTAATATGTTGCAATATGAATTTTGGTCTCCTTACTAGTTCGTAACTGGATAATAACACTCGTAACAAATATTTTTTAAATTTTGATTTTTTATATTGTATGCTAGTAAGTTGTTAACTACTATAAGCTTTTTTCTAGTTATGCAATCAAACCCTTCTAGAGAAGGTTTGAATTAAAATTGGAACAATAGAACCATATATAAGTAATGTAACAAATATCTTACTAAAAATCTCTTTCATGGTAATTAAAAATATTTAAAAGGCAAGGAAAGGTGGCTTAATACATTTTATTACAAGGATTATTCAATTACTTAATAAATTTTAATATTTAAGATAAATGTTGAAGAGTAAAATTTAAAGTAAATGTTTTTGATTTATTGATTAAAAATGGGCTTTTTAAAAAGGTTTTTTGTTCCTATATATATATTTTCGGTTTTCTAGTTTTATTTATTAAAAAATGTGAATAATAATTAATTTTAATTGTAAACATAAATTCTTCTATTCTTTCTATTTGCCTTAAACTTGAATCAATAAATTATTTTTTATGCTTAACATCCAAAATATTAAGACTTAATATGGTAATTTACGTATAAAAAAAGATAAAACCAAACAGGGTTTTCTTTAATTCAGACGAAAACAATATAATTAAAATTTATATCAAAAGTTTTTCAAATACCACTTAATTATTCTTAAGTAATATTTATCACAATTGTTGATGAAATTTAATTTATAAAACAATACAATGTTACAGGGATAAAGTCCGGTTACAAAGACTTCAATTTAGAGAAAAACCAACAACAATATTTTTATATTATTTTAGAACTCGTAAGAGGTAAAAAAAAGTTATACATATATATAGATATAAATACGGTTCAACAAATGTATAAGTAAACATTATCATAGAACGAGTAGAATATAAAGTACAATTAAAAGTCAATAGTAGAATTTAAAGTCAAAAACAAATTTTCCTGCTATAAAAAATAAAATTCTACATCATTACAAGAAATATTTATTTGAAATTCATCTAACATTACGATAAAAAGTATCTAAGTTGTTTTTGTTTAATTAATTTTTCCTTTTAAGAAACTTTTAAAAATCAATAACTTTAACTTGGTTCAAATCATTTCTTAAACACTTAAATATATAACTTAAATATATACTAATTATTATAAAGTAAAGAATTTTTGAAATTAAGTTAGGTTATGCACAATAAATGAGCAATGCACATACATAGCTACAAGTTTAGAATTCATATATATATATATAAATATATATATATATATATGTATGTATGTATGTATGTATATATTGTACCTCATGAAATTATTATTTATAAATAGGCTATATTTGTTATTACATACACATCTGATTATTAAGTATACTGAAATATGATTTCACTTGACTAGCATGTCAATATCCATAATATTAATACATTCATAAAATAAATAAATGAAAATAGATAAACAGGAAGTAAAATCATGAATTTAAAAAAAAACAATGTTTTATCTTTAATTATTAACATAAAATCTAAGCAAAAATATAAGATAAAAATAATTCATAAAAATATTTGATCAGAAAAAAACATAACTCAGGAAAATAGTATTAAAAACTTTTTCAAAATGGCTTACAATGGTAAGAAAAAGTTCTAAAAATCTACTAAAATACTTTTAAAAGTGCCTGTTATAAAAATATTTTTAGTATTAATTATATATTTATAAGAACAAAAAATTTAAGATTAACCACACACACAAACAAGACCGATAATGTGCATATAAAGATAAGTTAACGAATATTTACAACAATCAGAAAACAAAAATAGTAAGCCAACTGAAATGGAATGCGAAGATTTAATTATTGCAAGAAAAACAAATGGTCACTGCTCATAAATTATTTTTCTCTACACTGCTCAGTAGTGACCTGTTGAGTCTTTAGCCACCTGTTGAGAATTACAGAGCAACCTTACCTATTCAAGCACCAGATGGCTGATTAGAGAAAGCTTCCATTCCTTTGCAAGCACAACGAAAGAACATGCAGATGAAGCCGCTTTCGGACTGTCGCGACGTTCTTGGAGACAGAACTGAAGTGAAGAGAAAGGAATTAAGTTCGAAGCAAAGAAAAACCGCAGACGATTCCAAATAATCGTCTGTCCGCTGCCTTTCAGGTCGAGGCGACTGACGGGATATCTCTAAATACAGTGAGCTCGAATAGATGGGGTCGCTGCGATCTGCTGCCATGGAGGCTCCATTTTTTTCCCGTGCCATTTAGAAGAGCGTGAGTTTGGGAAAATCTAGCTGAGATGCTTTCCTCTTGACCACAAGATTAGTGGTACATGTTATTGGAAGAATTAATGGGAAAACAAAAAGAAATATAGAACATAGCACAATAAATATGATTATAGATAGATATTGCTCCTTACAAAAAAAAGGTTAGATAAATTGATGGCCAAACAATAAAGATATTGTCTGCGTTCTTATTTTAATCGAATAACTAACAAAGGAACAAAAAAATTTCAATTTGATAATTTGAATTTATTTAATACCATGTACATATATATCACTTTCTCCTTTTTTTTAAAAAAAAGTATATTTAATAAAACTTAATTATATGCTCATTCTAAGATACTCCATATTCTAATTAAGCAAATTTAAAGGATTTTTAAGTGATTTTAAAATACCGATTTCGAAACAGGGAATTTTTTGTATTCTGTATCATGTAAAATTCTTATGTTATGGTGCCTTTTTTTCTTTGATTTTTACGATTTTATAATAGGTTAAAAGGAGAATCTACAGCATTACGTAGTTAACTGTATTTAACAATTATTTAATTTTATTTATTATATTATTTGTTGCTTGTTATATGTACACAGAGTAAGAGAAATTTATTTCTATTATTCATCATTCTTTTATTTTCAGGTTGGAATTTGAATAATCTAATCATTAACATTTATATTTCTCAATAATTCTAAAATTTTATTTAAGTGATTATTTATTATTTCTTCTAATTCATCCTTCATTATGTATTTTGTCATCTGAAATATATTTATCAAACATTTATTACACAGTTACCTTTTTATTAATATAAAAAACTTATATTATATTATTAATATAAAAAACTTATATTAATAATAAATAAATTTCTAAATTTCTTTTATAATAAAAGAAAATAGTACAAAGAAAAACAAAAGATAATTTTGCGAAAAAAAGACTTTTGAAAAAAAAATTTGACATTCTAAATGACATGAATTTTAGGGATTAATTACCTTTTTATTTGCTTTTATTGCTTACTACAATTTCAAGAATGTGTTTTCAAAAAGTAATAGATACATATATACCCTTGTGTACCTATTACTGTGTAAAACTGCATGACTAAGCAGTGTCATATTAAGGTATGTATTCAATTACCAAACATAACTGATGTAATGTACATTAAAAGAAAAAAAATATATATAAACCATTTTTACATGTATTTAGATACTCTTACAATAAAAAAGATTTCTTATATATTTACTATATTCAAATTTATGTAAAATCTATTTAGAAATTCCTTTGTATTTCGGTTGTAATACTATATAATAAGTATTTTATGAATAATATTAGGATTTGACGAACTTTTCATTTTATTTTAGATCACTTAATAGTATAAAAAGCATTTAAAATGAACAAATAGTACTGATTTTCAGCTTATGAATTTAAGTTATTTAAAAATTAATTGCTTTTTTGTAACAAATTAAGTGTTTTAATAAAATTATTCTTTCCACAGATTACCTTTCTTCTTTAAAAATATTATTGGCTATTTATTCTCAATTTTCGAGTGAAATAAAATAGAGTGCCTGATTTTAAACAGGTTTTTTACAAAAATAATTTTTAATCAAGAGCGTACTGGATAAAAGTTACAAACTTCGAATATAAAATTCACTTTAATCTTATGGAAATGAATTTAAAAATTCTATACCAGCCAGAGATTATATTGATAAATGAATTTTTTCCCTCTGAATCTTTTTATACCTAGAATCCAGAAAAAAATTTAGCCACTACATAGAAAAATATTGGCAATCATTTGCAGTGGAATTTCATTTGGAAGTCTTCCAGGAAATCTTTCTTATTTGCAAATTTATATTCTGGAGTAGGAAAAGATTCTTATTAAAAATTTCATTGAATTCTAGAAAATACACAAAAAGTGAATTTGTTTGCTCTTGAAGGTTTCTATATTTTTTAATTTAGAAACTTGAAAGAAATAAGAACTTGCGAGCGCAATTTTATTTACTTCAATAAAAATGTGAGTTCATTTTCTACCCTTTATTATTTATTCTTTCTATTTATTTTGTTTCTACTAGTTAAACTAATTAAATATAAAAAGTTAAGTTTAATTAAATTAATTTTTTTCAAAATATATTTTTTCAAAAAATAATTATAAGTAGTACAAATTCCTACAAATCATCTTTTAAAGGAAAAATCAGAAAATTCTACAGTATATTAGTACCAATAATGAAAATCATCTCAAAACGTACGATAATATATTTTTTAGTCTTCGATTCTAAAATTAGAGGCTGTTGATTATAAAATTAGGGGAAATTGTAGATATTTCAATGTTAGCATGATTAATTCGATGCAAAAAACATTGTTTCGTATTATTTCCGCACTTTAAAAAATAAATTTAGTTTGTTTATTTGTATTAAAAAGGTAATAAAAATTTTCATAAGTCATCCAAATGATTTTAGCAATATCTGGCTTCGAGTTAAGAAGTTGAAGTGTGAATTTATTTTGTAGAAGATTGAAATGTATAATAATAATTGACATCATTATTAAATTATTAAAATTTACAAATGAATTATTATTTCAATACTAAGAAATATACTGATTACTAAACGAATGTTTGTACTTTGATTTTGTACTTGAATGTTTGTAATATTTTTCTAAAATCCTAACATAGAATATTTTGAGCTATTTTGTACATTCAAAGTTATGCAAATGTTTTGCATGGAATAAAAAAAATAATAATAATAAAAGAAATAGAATGCAAAAACAATTCTCTGCAGTAACAAAACTGTTTGATATTAAACGGTGAAGATGGAAATAAAAATAAGGAAAAAACAATTTGAACTCTACAGAAACAGGGACTACAATATTTACTTAATATTCTCAATGCTTTTACTTACTTTTTAGTCTTTTCTTAGATACTTGATGTCATTTAAACTTAATTTTTCTATTATTAAGTAAAAAGTTCTTTTTAATGTGAATTTTGTTTCAATGAAAAAACAATTTTAAAGAAGTTTATCACCATTATTGGGAGGTCCTTATTGTTGAAACTTGTCATGAACACTGACAGAAAAATACAAAAGAAAACATGACAAAAATAACAGCAGATTGTTTTTAGTTACTTGACCCATTTTAGGGAAAAAATTTAAGTAATCATGACACATCATTAGAAATTCGTAGAAAAATAACACGTATTAAATATTTTACAATCAAGTAAAAGGTAAGCCTATATAAAACGCATTTTTGCATATATAACAATGAATTATAAATTGTTTATATTAGTAGCATTCATGATTTCCGGTGTTTCCTAAAACCATTTGTACACACACACACAATCTTAAGAATTTTATTTATATAATACCTTAAGGGAATATTAGTATTTTTTTTAAAAAAATTGTTTTTTGGCGAAACTAATAATTAGTTTAGAAAACAGAAAAACTTTATCCTAACGCATTAACCATAGTTCTTTTTCTTATATGAATATAACATTTCTTATATGATTTCTCATTGCAATGATCAAAAGGCCTGATTCTGTTTAACACAAAAAATATCAGGATACTTCATTTTTTACACTGGTAACGGTATCCATTATGGTACGATTGATTTAAAAAAGGTTGAAATCATATTTTAAACACATGAAAACACACTAATGTGAGGAAGACAAATTAAAAATATTTAATTAAAAAAAATCATAGAAATAAAATTTGTTGTAACCTGAGGCGTAACATTCCATGCTCAGAGATGACATAAAAATCTAGGATCACGAAGTTGCGAAGTTAAATACATGTATAGAATTTTACATAGTTAGAATTTGATACAGCTTCATTTAGGTAACACATAATATAAAATAAGTGTCATGATTTTTGTTATATAACTAAAATTTTCCCCAAAAGCTTTTTAGTAAAATTAATCTGTATAACTTAGCTGATATGTGTAGTGTAGTTTTGAATTTTTGAGATCATTTCACAATATAAATTACATAAAAATAATCAGACAATATCAGTTAGTTTTATGGCTTGTGAAAAACTCCTTTTAATTAACACTAGGGGTACTACTACAACCCCCATAGTACAAATTATACAATGGTTCATTCTCATTGCTCAAATTGTAAAACTGTAATTTGCATGTATTATGTAGTTCTATTTTTTTCAATATATTTTAAGCAAGAAAAAAAATAAAATTCAAGTCATCTTCGCATTTTAATAAATTTATTACTGCATTACAAAAAACGTTTTATACATAGAGACAGCAAAGAGAAGTTCCGAGAGCAGAAAGGTTTTTGAGGTTTCATTAGTTTCATGCTTTGTAAACAAATTTAATTCTAGATTTTTTTTTATTTGTTTGCGAAAATGGCTGCGAGAATTCAAATGATAAATAAAAGTTAGAAAATAGCCTCAAAGTTATCGGCGAGAAAAAAATAAGAATTATTTCTCGGTTTTGTCACGGAAAACGTATAAATACCGAAACAAAAGTCTTAAATTACTTTAAAAAATGCTTATAATAAATTTATGCCACAGGAGCGAATAATGATGTTCAGACATCTGCAAAAAATCATGTGATTGTCCGATCAGTTTATTAACGTTGTATTTCAAAGAGTTCAAGGGTTATTGGCAATGGATCTCAAAATTTTGAATCGTGATCAATAGACAAAACTGATTTACTCTCAATTTTCCTGGATTTTCCGTATAAGTAATTTTTTTGATTAATTTCCTATTTCATTTTTCTTTTTCTTTTTGAGAAATTAGCTACATAAATTACAAAAGAAAAATTATTCTCAGTTATAATTCAACTTGTTATTTTTTCACGAGCTTGGTTAATTTATTTTAATTTTCAGAAACGAATTCGTATTGATTTGAATTGCTCGAATAAATATAGTTACGATTAAACTCAATTATAATTAATTTACTAATTTCATTACTTTAATTCAAGTTTTTTTGTTTATTACTGTCCTTTTTGTGACGCTTTATCACTTGAAAATATTATTTATATTTTTATTTACAACAGCAAATTCAAAAGATTTTAGAGAATAAAAAAATTAGTATATTTAGCAAGGTTCATTGTGGCTCCTTATTATGCATGAAAAAACCCTTATTTAATATTAAGTTCTTTGATATACATAATAAGAATCAATTTTAATGCATTTCAATTATATGGCTTACGTATTTTATTTTTTATCATAATATTGTTACGTAGATCGGAGTTCATGGATTTTGTAATATCAGTCTCAAAGGGTAAAGCAAGTCTTTAGGAGAGATGAGAATTTATTGTGGAAAAACAATCCTTAAAATATGGGATACTGCACTAAAATTAACTTGATAAATTTCAGAACGTTTTCACATCTTCTACAGCGCTCAGACACAACTATCAGTGTTTAAAAATAAAAATACGTTATATTAAAGATTATTCTCAAGCAACCCTCCTTTCTCTTCAACAGCGAAGTAATACTGAACCAGTTTCAGCAAACGACTGCTATTTACAGCCTGCACGGCTGCCTTTCAGCTCTTTCTCGAAAAATATACTTACGACATAAGTAGTGATATTAATTATTTTCTCCAGAAATTTCCAGAAGCATCCATGTGATAGCGAAGTCTTAAAATTTGCTCAACAAAAATCATGCCAACTTGGCTGTATCACCAATATTTCACCAAGTTTCCCTTAAAATGCCATTGTAATGTAAGGGATGGCGTTGCTTGAGAATATAAAAAATTATCATAAAAAAGGATGTAACAGAACGTAATATTAAGGTATTAAGCATCCAGATACAAATTAATTACACTATTTTAAGCTTTAATTACTCAAAACATTCGTTACAAAATGAATAAAATCAATACTTAAAAATAAACAATTTTGAGAGATACTCCTCATAAGTGGAAAATCGTTTTAAAAATATTTTACAATACATTAGTCACGCTGTTAATTACCTTCAAAATTTCGAGTACGCAAATCTGTATATTTCCAAACAATAAGCTACAAATATTTAAACTTTTATTCGAAGTTAATTAGAAATGAGAAAATCAATGCACTCATAAGATACGTAAAAAAAGTTAATAAGTGTTTATACGAATTGGAATCCAATAAAATAGTAAAATTGTCTCACAAAATTGTATAAGCTTCCGTTTGCACATCTTAATCCTGAGTATATTTAATAGAAAAAAAACATTTTGAAAGAAGACATTATTACACTTTTTAAGGACTTGATTAAAAAGTCGTAACAGAATATTAGAAGGAAAAAAAAAGAAATTTTATATTATATAGTTTTTTTTAGGAAATACCTTTTTAATTACTGTCTAATTTTTTGTACTTATTTTATAATAATTATTACTTTTCCATTTACTTTCTGATATTTAGTATTTATTTGTATCTCAATATTTATATCTAATTCCCTGAACTAAAAATTTTCCCAGCTTCATATTTGTGTATCAGATAATTCTTTTCTTTGCTGTTTTTGGGCAATCAAGGCTTTATGTTTGTACAAACTCAATAAATTATTTAAAAAATGCTTTTGTATTCGAATTTGTACGTTCGGAAAAAATAATTGTTAAGTTGTAAGAGTGTATTCAAAACATTTGAACAATATGTCTGAGAGTGCAGATGAATAAAAAGCATTTAACTGAATGAGTATTGTAATTATTTTGATGATACTAAAAATTTCTCAATATAATGTAGCAAAGGTTTAATTTCTGAGATTTAGGAAAACTGCTAAATGAACAGAATCACAGAACTTCTAATTCTATTTGTAATATTATAAAATAATTTCTTAAAATTTCTAAACATAAATAATTTCAGAATTTTCACTATGCATTCTAACTACTAATAAAACACTAAATAATTTAAGAAAAAATATTATTTTTTTAAACATTAATCGACACGAATTTAAAACATATGTGTGCTTGTATGCTACACATTCCCAGTTATATAAAAAAGTGTTATAGTGGTCCCCTTAGTATTTATTTGCATAAAGAACTTTCAGTCTTGCATAACAACTATATAATTTTTCATGTAAGCATGTTTAGAATATTTATATTTTAATTTTTCAAGACATACACGCTTTAATACTTGGAATCTACAATTGCATTGCAGAAAAAAAATTGAATTTTAAAACGATTTATATGTACGTTGCTCACTACATATCTTTGTTTTGTTTCTCGGGGACTTCTTAGAAATATTTTTCTAAGATCTCTTCTATCTGATAAAAACAATGGTCTCTCGTTCAGTTTTCGTCTTGGGAGAAAAAGCCTAGAGAAAAGAGCATGTCTCCTGAAGAAATCGTGAAAGCAATGATCTGCTGCTTTTATCAAAACAGTCTGAATAAACTCCCGTAATGAGAGATTCGAGTTATAATGATATGCATGATGCCGAAAGATTTGCTGAAGATGAAACATTTTTTTTTGTTTTGTAAATAAACATAAAAAGACAGGCTTTGTTACATTTCATTCTTTATTCCATATATTTCATATTTTTTCCATGAAAGATCAAACCTTTATTTTAAATCTGATCCTAATACCGAGTAAAAGAATGAAAAGGGTTAAAAAACAACACTTTTTTTATTTGTAAGGAACGGTACACATTTGGAGAAGGCTTATATAAAAAGGATTCTTATAAGCTGTTTCTATCTTAAACAAAGCAGGAAAAGGCTTAATTTTTTTCTATAAAAGGACACCTTTATTTAGAAAAAAGGAAAACTTACAAGAATATAGATCCATAAAGGGACATATTGATGTAAACGCTAACGAACACGCAATATTTTATGTTTTTATTGAAATCTTCTAATTTTTAAAAATATCATGGGCTAAATTAATGTGACGTCATAGTCACAAGATAATGACTACCACGTGTTTCTAGCCAATCAGTTCAAAAACTCATGTTGTAATAACCTTCCTTCCCGTCTACCCTGTGACCCAGTTAAAGGTGTGGAAGGAAGTGAAGGATGATTCGACATGATAATTTCCAACTATTTTATTTAGCACTTCAATCGACTCAAACACAAAATCGAGTTTTGGGAGAATACATTTAATAAACCTCTTTATGATAAAAGTTCTTCTACTTCAATATTACTTTACACGGTAGATATGTAACTAATAGCCCTTAACCTTTTTAATACTTTAAATATCAACATAATATGAAGGTGACAGTACCTGAACTGTAGGCAGTCTTCTAATCAATTTAATATATCAATAACAACTACCTATCTTTAATCTCTCACAAGGCCTTTCTAACCTTTTACGATAATCTTCATCTTGTATCTCTCTTGTCATCTTTAGTTAACTAACCTAACTTTGTACTATCTATGCTTCTTCAATTTCTAACTCACTAACCCCCTTTAACTCGTGAAATTGAACTATATATAATAAACTTAATTTGCATATCACGTCTTCTTCTTAGGAGAAGACTGAGAAATTTTGATAGCTCGAAAGAATACCCAAGAGGATTAGTATAAGGGCGCGTATAGATCCGTCGCAATGTGACGTCATAGTCATACGATAAAAGCAATCATGTGTGTGCAATTAATTAGTTCATGCGTTTAGTTGCCTTTTATTCTTGTAAAAAACTTTAATTCTTTGTAGAAACATTCTCTTAAAAAGGACATATTTGTCAGCAACAATAACGCATATAGGTTTACAAAATGTATTTTATTTAAAAATATATGCATAAAACAATTATTTTTTATTTTAAAATCTTTTTGATTAATTTTTTTCTTATACTTCAACATCTTTATCCAATTATAAAATTTGAAGTTTTACAAATAGAACCACAATTGCAATTATTTTAATGTCTGCTTTGAATTCGATGGAGAACACGTGTTTGTCTTTATTATGTATTCGTCATGAATTCAGTCCATTTGAATAGAAAGAGACTTATAAACATATTTTTTACTAATAAAACAGAAATTTTATCCGTCGCATTAAATGACCAGAACATGGAGATATGATTAGAAAGATTTGGCATTATCGAAAAACCATCATGTTGGACGAACAGTTACCTTTGGTAGAACTCAAAATCCATCTAGAATATGAAACTTCTTACTGAAAGTTTGCTCCATGAAGAAAAATTATTTATTGTTATTTATTTATATTAAATAAACTAAAGCAAATAAACCATTCAACTCTCTACAATGGCCATCATTTATTATCTAGAATGGTTTTAAAGAAAAATGTTGTGAGAGGATTTATGTCTGAGCTTTATCACTTTATTTTCTACATTGGCGGTTCTTAAACTCTTTTAACAATTTATCCCATGAGTGGGGATTGAATGAACCTCCAAAGTAAGATATTCGTAATTTATATATATATATATATATATATATATATTTGTTCTTTGGTATTGTTACGTATTCTTTTCTAAGCTGTTCACGTACTTCTAAAGCATTAAGAAGACAGTCTCGTACTCCCTAGATACACTTACCATTGTTTAACAACTCATTCTGCTATATCAATCAAATATGAAATCAAACTATTTGTATTCGAGGAGAGCAATGATACATTTATGATGATATATTGTTTTAAACTTTCTATTTTTAAAAGAAATAAATAAATGATTTTGTGCAATTGATGTAATTCAGTCAAATTTATTATTCGCATCTAATTTTGTATTGCATACCTAAAATTTTAAACTTTAGATCCAATTATGAATTTTATTATATGATGTTATATTGAATTTGACAGTTAAATGCATAAAAATAATTAATAAATTCGATATCATAAAAAAATAAAGGTAGCCTTTATTCGTAAAGAATTTATACGTAATAATCGGAAAAAATCAATATACTGCCAGTTTAAATGTATTCTACATAAATCATACGGGAAATAAAAAATTATATTCGCTTTTCTAATTTTTACTTGTATTTACAAGAAAGTTAAATAAATACTATAATATTAACTTCATTCAAATTCATAAGATCTAAAAGAATTTTTTTTACTTAACTGTTAATTAATCAATAGGTTTTCTTCCATTTTACGGTAAAATTTTGTGAAAAGCATTACGTTTTAAATTTGATCTGAAACATTACAAAAACCATCAAACTTAAAAACAAATAAAAGAAATGAATGAAAGAAGATATTTTAAAAAGATGAACAAAATATCTATTTATAATAGAAAAATTATATTAAACATAAATTAATGAAAAATTAAAAATTATATAAATAGAAATGACTTGTAAGATAACTCTATGCCAAAGAATTAAAAAAAATTAATTATAGATGGAAAATATTTCTCCCTTATTAAAATTGTATTCTCATGTAATGTTTTCTAGTTATTTACGTAGTTTCTATTTAAGTAATTCTTAGTAAATAATATTGGAGTAACAATTTTCATCAAAGAGAAATCATTTTCATTAGGATCTCAGAGTAGGGAGAATCAAAGAAAAATTAATTGAAATTTATTGAATTTGTTGAAACTTGAAATTAAGGTCTCAAATTTTCTAGGCTGTTATATACAGCACCTTCCAATAATTCGCATCATCTTGCGTGCCTGAATTTGGTGAACATAGAACGGAAGTCACCACCTGTTCTGCACTATAGCAGTGAACTTCCTCCTTAACCGCATCAATAACCTTAAGGATTTGGTCTGTCTAGACTTCGGATCGACTAAAAGGATAAAAAAACATAAGAAACACTAACACGTATAGGAATACTTATTTATTTTATCTAATTGTTTTGATATAATACTCAAAATATTAATGGTTCAGGCTGTACTTTCTTATACTTTTTATTCAAAGAAAGACAATAATTTTATGTAAGTAGCTAACAAAATAGTATAAGGGCTGAACTCAAACTGAGAAAGAAAGCATGAAAAAGACTACATAGTAAGCTACTATTATTACTGTAATTTAGATAGTCTTTTATACATACTTGTATGACCACTACAATAAAATTTGAAAGCGTCTGTTTGCCGAAATTTATATAATAGGCAGATATAGCCAGTGATTGTAACAAAACAGTTTTAAGTATCATAATTTTTAATAAAAAAGAAGAAAGCATTTTATATTAAAATCCATTTACAAAATTGTTTTGCTCATTTCCTTATAAAAGTATGGGTATACATCTTAAATTATATATTTATAATTTACAAAGCAGTTTTAAAATATTTGTTAGAATAATATTCAAAAAAATTTTTAAAGTGCATATTTTCTAACTTTATGTACAATAAATTTATATTCGGCTTTATCCACATAATACGAGTGTGAAAAATACTTTTATAAGCTCAATTGAATTTCATTGCATAGTTTTACATTTTTTATTCAATTATTTAGAGTTTAAATTTATGTAATTTTCATTTGTGTGTGTGTTTAGTATCTTAGGAAATCATCATAATAGAAAATCATTTCGCATTATCATCATTTATTCAATGATGGATAAAATGAAAGAAATTCTAAGTTTGTTTTGAAGAGTCTTTGATTTCTATTTCAAGAATATTTTAATAGTACACACATACATAAGCAAATAATTTTCTTGATTTCTCAATACAAATGCATAATATTGCAAAAAAGCGTATTAAATCAGAAATTGTTTTATATTTTTACTTCCTTGATATGATTTTGAATTAGTATTTATTTAGTTCAATTATTTCATCATTTATTTGTTATATGCTATAAATTAATAAAAATCAAGAATTCTTTTCTAAAGTATTATGAAAGTAAATACAACAAAAGTTTTCAGATAAATATAAAAAATACTAATAGGCCTTTTTAAAATATTGGAGTAATTTCGAAGAGTATACCGATAAAAATAATGAAATTATTTTAATTTATATGCAGTTGATTTAATAGTATACATAAAATATATAAGCAGACCTTAAATGCAAATAATAATATATGGTAAAATATATATGAGAAAATACAAACGAATTTAAGATTGTAGGTTTCCACGATAGACTTTATAAATATTTCTATTATTTAAATATAGTTTCAATCACTTAGGGAATCATGGAAATTGTTTTTATTTATAATACAATCTTAGTTGTATGTCAAGCCTTTTAGTTAACTTCTATCGGCAGAACAGTTCTAAAATACTTTTATCTTAACATGGAATATAAAAAGCTTTAGAGGTTGTTTTCTTAAAATAAATCCATGCATTATATTTATCAAAAATCAATACAAATGCTTTGATGCTTCAAACGAGATATCATAGGAACATTTAACACCTTTTTAACATGCAAAAAACCGATGAGTTTGAAAATCCAGAGAGCGGTTAAATATACGTTTGAACATCATATTGTCTAATATGTTTTAGATAATATAAGTGATAACAATAGGATTCTTTCAGCAAGAAGATTCAAGAAGATGTTTTTGCCCACTTTCGAGGGTTGTTATTATTTTCTTTAAAAAAGATCTTACATTCGATTTTTGAAATATTACTAATTCCTTTTATTTAAGTTCTCTATTTTTTGTCATTTGAAACTGCATTGCTTTACATTTTACGTATCGCATTTGATTTTAAGCAAATAATCTAAAAATAGATCTTCAATAAAAAAAAAATTATCATTTCAAGAAATAGTACTTATTTTCAAGGAAGTACATTTTTTTAACATAAATCTTCCCTACAAATAACTTCAAGAAAATTGGATGTTTTAAATCCTAATTTGGGAAGTATAATGAAAAATAACATTTTAGATATAAAAGAACTGAAAAGAATGAATTTTAGTATAGGAATCTCAAAAGTTTAAAAATGTTTGCATAACCAATACATACATTATTGGAAAATTTTAATACTTCTTAAAATTCACGCAATATTTTCTTAAGTTATAAAAACGGGGTAGCTTTTGTTATTTATATTCCTTATTTTGTTAAGTTCTTATAAGAGACTACATATATTGTTAATTAAATATATTTAAGCCTAACATAAATTTCCCTCTTTACTTTTTATAGCTTCCTACATTCATTTATTTTTTATTTGTTCATTTAAGATAAGTTACTCATTTATGGTATGCTTAGCCTTCAAACAATTATACGCATACTGATAATGAGAATAAAATATTATTTTTCAAAAAAATGCAATTAATGATAATTTTTTATTATTAGTATACCTTCTAAATTTAAAATTAGGCTCTAATGAATGCTAATTAATTGATAATAACTATTTTCAATTAAAGGTACATATAAATATACAAACGAAAAAACATAATAAATATTACTTTAGACTTTTGATACACGCACACAAAGTGTATTATTAATATAAATGTGTGGTGATTTTATACATTCACCAAAATTATTAAAATGCAACAAAGAATTACAAAAAATTATTCTTTACTTCCAACTTTGGTTGTAAAGTTCCATTCATATTAATGAGAGAATGAAGCAACAACTGCTTACGAAAATTTCATTATCCTAGAAGTAATCAATTAATTGATTCTTTAATTAGGCCATCATCATTCTGTCATAATTAGATACTTGTAAGATTTTATCGCTTTATTATGAGAAAATGCCTTAGATATGACAATCGATTGAAAAGCTTTAACACAAAATACACGCATTATTAGAATCTTCTTGTAATCACTTGAAAATTAATATAATAATAACAATTACTGATTATATTAATCAATAAAAGTATTGATTTATATAAATTATGTAGTATATATTTCAATGCATTACACACAATATAATAAACTCTATAATTTTAATATTTATAAGGAACTACATTATTTCTGTAACTTATGAAAAACAGACGTATTATTTAACTTTTTAGCTATAAAATGATTTAACTGGTTGAATAATTTACTAATAATTTCTATTACATCATCTACAATCTAAATTTTATATAACATAATATTTGTATCCAAATTAAAATGTTTCAAAAATATTTATTCCGAACATTTTACACATTATAATCGCACTACATGTGTGTGTGTGTGTGGGCGGTAGTAAAATTTCTAGATACAATCATTATAAGCATTTTCTGAGAGAGATCTAGAAGTTATTTCTTAATGTTTCATGAGTATGCTACAAGTATCCCATTATTAACACAACAAATGAAGCAATTAATAAAATTATTTGTTTTCCTTATGTTCTAAAATTGTTTATATTGAAGTACAAAAAGTAAATTTTAAAAGTTGGAAAAAACAATGTAATGAGATGTCAGAAGGAAATCTTCTGTGCATATTTTTAAAAAAGCAAATTTAGACTTGTTGAAATTGATAAATTATTATTAGTTGTCTTTTTGATAAGCAATCAAATAAAAGTTTGTGCAGAATGCTAAAACATTTATCAAGACACTTATATCCATACAATCACGTAATGTTCAATTTCTCCCTTCAACACCTAAACTAGAAAAATCCAATAAAGTATTTAACGTAGAATATACTTTAAAAGTAATTTTCATATTTATTTTAAAAAACATCATTTGTAATATCTGCTATTTAAAGCTAAACACAGTTTCTGATTTATTTAATTCTGTATAGATTTCATGCTAGTATCACAAAGCCAGTCTAACACAAAGCTAGTCAGTATTAAATATTTGAAATATAAAACCGCTCAAAAGTAGTTTTCTAGATATTTTAACAATCAAAGAATGGATGCTACTGTATTATATTAAAAGATAATGCATTTGCCGATACAAATATTTTACAATTTTCAAATAATATGTGCTTTTAAATACATTATATTCACATTATTTCATTAAATGCATAAAACATTTTATATTGAAAACAAGGGAATGTAAATGATATGCGATGTTTAACTCTATGAGTTAAATCATACAGACGATAAATGATTCTCCCAACGATATCTCGTTTTTGACTAAACTGTTTAAATGATACATTAAATGAGTGTACACGAAGAATAATAGTAACAATGTAATTATGAGACTAATAATTTTAGAATCACAGGAATAAGTAGCTCAGAGATAAGTTAATAATATTATTAATAATATAATGTATAATATTTTTCTTATTTTTTCCGTTTTAAATTATTTATTTCTTTATTTATAAAAAATAGCATCGTAATTAAAAATTTTAGCTAATTTATGCAAAATAGTAACAAAACAGGAATTCATTTATAAAGAATGAACTATATTTAGCTTTATATTAGCTATAATCAATATAAATTAGTTCACTTTTTTCTGTAAGTCTTAAAAATTAACTTCAAAAGCCAATCTTTATTTCTCTTTATCTTGTATTGTTATTAACTTTTAAAAGGACTTTTATTTTTTAAATGAGATACTGTCAAATCATAAGGCAAGTATCTTAAGTTTATGCAAATATAATTTAAAAAACACCAAAAAATTAAAGCGTTGTTGATAATTGATAATTAATTCAATAGTTTTTGTCTGAGCAGAAAATTAATAAATTAAATTAATAGCTACCAAAATGAATTTAAAATTGCACAAGTTTCATAAGGAAGGTAATAAAGAATACAAAAAGATGTCAAAAGATACATCAACCCTTAAAAGGGAATTTCTGATAGTTGCACCGGATTAGAAAAGATGTCCGTGAGAACATCCAAAATGCCAATGACAGGATAAGTGAAAATTTTCTCGAAGCTTTATGGCCTTTATTTGAGTTTGAGCTTCAAAACATGTTCTAGATATTTAGTGAAAATATACAAGAGGCTTCAAGCTCTTGATGTGGAAAATTGATAGGGGATTGAAGACAATATGCTCGTCGAAGCAGTGTGAAATAAAAGCTTTTTAAAAAGCACTTTTTAATGGTGAAGGTTTCACGATCGAAAACGGGAGGTTTGTTATCAATGTTTTTATCAGTGTTAAAAAAGGAAGTTAACAATTCTCTTAGGGCGAAAAGCATGATATTAATTATTTAAGATTCATAGAAAAATACAATATTATTTCTATTTATGCTTTTAAGAAGTACTTCTATAATATAAATAAAGTTTATGGAAAATTTTATTTTGAAAAGTGTGAGAGCTGGTGTATGTTTAGTAAATGTAGTAAAGAATTAATAATGTTATAAATTATTTCAATGTCTTTGTACGAAATATTCCGAGTTAAGTTTGGTCAACTACAATTAACTTAACTCAGTTCGCAACGGCCCATGAAGGCCAAAGTCTACTGTGCCCTACTCAGTATACGTGGCTTTGCGCCCTGAGGTGCATGAGCAGATGTTCTGGTCAGGTGGTTAGTCTGACGTGAAACCCCTAGTGTTTAGTTCCCAAGAAAGCTTGGTAATCATTTATCAATCCACTGAAGGGATGAAAGGCTGATTTCACCTTGCGCAGCCAGGGGTCTGAGCCTCGGATTTGTGGTGTGGAAGCGCGATGCAGTAATCTCCCAGCCACTGAGTTTTCAACTACAATTAGTAACATCTAGTTTTTCGAAGAAGTACGATTTGCAATAATTTTTCCCAATTATATCCAAGGGAGAGAGTTTAATTAACATTGACTATAAAGCTACACGAGGGCTATTGATGGCAGACCCATGGTCAAGTGACGGGGTTGACATCTTAACTGGCTCCGTCTCCAAACTACCACACTACGCCATCACGAGGACTTAGAGCTACGACCGATTTAACGTAAATAAACCCTTCTACATGTACAGTCTTCAGTGGCAATGGGGCTCGAACTCACGACACGCCATACACGAGCTCGAAACAATAACCACAAGGCTCCAATCAAGTCTAAGATTGTAGTAGTAAGATGCAATTCAATTTAAATCTATTGTTGCTATGTTTGCATAAACACTTTCAGGAAATGTACAGAAACTCATCAAAGGAAGTAAAATCACTAGAAAAAATTTATGGTATCTGTGAGTGCAAAAATAAATTTCATTAGTTTGTCGCACATTGAAAAAAAGTTAAAATAGTCTAATAATCCTCAAACCTATTACCTATGAAGTTATTAATTACAAATATTTAATCACATAAATATTTTTTAACTATTTAAATAACTTTTAAAGAGTTCTGTCAAAAAATAATAAACCAAAATGTTTATAATCAGTTACGACTTATAAAAGTGTAAGTCAATAAACTTTTATTTATATAATTTAGTAAGGAAAAGAAGCCATGATAAAATATTACATTCAATTATTTGTAACTGAATTTTTAATTATATATATCCTCATTACATAAATATTACAAAATAGTTCTGAAGCATAGCTTTGTGTCTTTAAAAATATGTTCCTTTTATTAATATTGTCAGCGTCACTGATTATGAGCAGTTTCATTTATTTATTTTTTTACATTCCTGGATTCTCACTTTCATTACATAAATATTGCAGGCTTGAAAATTCTCTCTGACAAGAATGGATAGGAAAATATAATTAAGGATAAGCATAATGGAAAAGAAAATTTAATTACAACGCATGTACTGGGTCCCTTGAAGGTAGATATAATTCTGTTAATTATTAAAGAAGGGAGGAGAGACATGTTTTCTGCCTCAGAATTATATTCTTCCAGCACTTTACTTTGTAAAACGACACCGTGAAAGAAACTAGCAAGTTTTGTAACAAAATGTGAGAAAGGAAATTAATCAAAGCTCTCCAGATTGTGCGATAAACAAAAGAGAATCAAGTGGCATACATTAAGGGAGCAAATGTGGAGGAAATAAAATGCTGGAAATTTAGATTAGAAAATTAGGTATAGTTGTACTTTTCATTAATTTTAATGTTGCTAAAGTTTGCTTGATTTCTTCAAATTGAATGAACATTATAAAAGAGTTTATTTAACTACAACTAAAACATTTCTTATTGATGTCTTTAGAAAATTGCTATTTAGAGTAATTAGAAACATAAAAATCGATTCTCGCTGTACTTGTGTAGCAAATATATTTGTAGTTTACGGACTTACTAAAATTGTAGATGTATAAAAGACGAATTTCTAATTTTATTATATTTATAAAATAAATGCTCTTTTTCCAATAATAAAAATTTTGAATACTTAAATTTTTGTATCGTTTATCTTAACTATAAACATTAAATGAAAGTTTTATTATTTTTTATGATGTAATAATCAATGAAAAACTAATTTGTATTTTTTCCTCTGTTAATTTGTTTTTAATTTTCTTTTCGTTGACATATTTTTCTGAATTAATGTTAATTTCGTTTTTTTTTTCGGTAATATGTATAGAAATTTTCTTATAAAAATATAATTATTCTAGATTATAATTCTTTCATAATTATGGCATTCGATATTGAAGACAAATTTTTGATTAAAATACCTTTTCTTTTCTAATATATCTCACTAACATTATGATAAAAAGGGGAGCATTGAGCTTACCGTACTTTATTTTACATAAAAACCATAAACGTGACTAAAAATAATTTAATCAAATTTATTTAAAGACTTTTCAGTTGATAAAATCAGACTGATGTGTGTTAAATGCTATTCCATCCGCAAGAAATATCAAAAGAGAATTCGCATTAAAGCTAGCATTTGTATTTTTAAACAAGCATTACTTCTTATCCATCCAAATAATTCATCGCAATAATTTTTGTTGTTTCTGTATGTGTGTGATAACGTTTATCAAATAATTAAAAAAATAATTGGGTGATATTAATTTTTCCAACTACTTCTGTGTTGAAAATATCATAATTATGATTTGAATTAAAATTAAATTGAGCATTCATATTTTTAGATCTAGAATAAAATTTAATAAGTGCAAAAAGATTCCTGATCCCTTTATTTAATATTTTGTTTTGAGATAACTCGTATTATTTTAAAAAAAAAGCAAAATAACAATGGATCTCATAAATCTGAGATACGAAGTAAATGGTGGGTACTACATCTGAATTGGAGTGCTTCACAGTACTCAAATGGAAATCGTACCCCATGAAGGTTCAGCATCATGTATCACAGCTCCAATTGGTTTTTTTTAGAAAGATTCAACTTACTTATTGTAATCTTTGGACAAGGATATCACGAGCATAATCATTTGATTCGTAAAGATACTTAATTAATACTTATATTTAAAATATTGTACTAAACAGTAAAATATGCCATGCGAATTATGAAATTTTAAATTAGTTTTGATTCATGACATTATTCATTTACGAGTTATGTGTACAAAACAAATATATTGTATGAGATAATATATTCTGGAAAAATTTGTTAAGTTATAAAAGAAAGAACCAGTCAAGTATTTCAAATGCAGTTAATTGTAAAGAAAAAAAATTAACCCCGGAAGCAATTTATGTAATGTACAAAAATAAATATAAATATACAATGGTTAAACATTCTAAAACATAATATAATTTGGTAAAAAGGAAATTGCGTGTTCCTAGAATACTCTAGAGAGATTAACATTTTAATTTTCAAAAACGTCGAGATAGAACCAAGACCAAAAATTTTAAGGAATCTTTTTGCTAAATTTAAGAGATAATTTCTCTCTCTCTCTCTCTCTCTCTCTCTCTCTCTATATATATATATATATATATATATATTATGTCGGACCCCAGGCCCACTTTAGAATAAGGAGAGAATCAGTTCCCTAAATAGCATCTTTATTGTTCTTCAAACGTTTTAACCCCAACATGGCGGCCCTTTGGCACGCAACTGTGTAGAATAAAAGACAGCATTGTAGCGAGGAGTCACCAACTATCTTCCTGTTTTTGTTCTCTCTCTCGTCAACGACAACGCTGGATGTCACTGGGAAATGGAACGCGAAGTGTTCCTCCATCCCATATCGAATGATTTGAATGTGGCCTGCAGTTGTTGGGCCTTGATGGATGAGTGTTTCTTGATTGGTGGAGAGGACGTGGCAAGGAGGCGTGGTTAGTGTAGCTGCTTCGGAGGCAACCGAATTTGGTGGGAAAAGTCCTTCAGTAGCTATGAGTAGCCTGTTCGTCATTGGCTGTTATGACACTTTGAATATGCACACGATTGGCTGCCCTGATATAGTGGAACATGACAGTGGGGTGGGGTCTAGAAGTTAGCTAGCCTGTGTGTGGGGTTTCAAATGAAAAATAACTATTGAAAAGAAAAAGAAAATTTAGCAAAAATCACTCACCACAGGTGAGTGATTAGGTTAAATGTTAGGATGGATTATAACAATCAGGGGAATTCTCCTGGGTCTTTTAATATTCGGCTCAGGGAAATAGTTGTTTAGTTTTTGAACGTTAATGTATCAATATTTTGTAGATTATCAAAGAATTTAATGGCTAGTTTTTGGATGTAATTTTTAAAAGGTAAAATTTTAATAGCTTTATAAATATCTCTATTTTTGGTATATCTTGTTACTTTAGTAATATTTCGAATTAAAGAGTTTTGAGCCTTTTCAAGAATTTTTACATTGCCATTAGTTGCATATCCCCACACAGGACAAGCATAAGTCATAATGGGACGTAGAACGGCAATGTAGAGAAGTAACTTGTTATATAGGTGCATTTCAGAATTCCGGCCAATTAAGGAGTAGAGTTCTCTTAGAGTATTCCGGAATTTATCACGCGTTTGTATAATGTGTTGTTTCCAAGTGAGTTTACTATCTAAGATGAGTCCTAAGTATTTAGTACTCTGAGACCATTGTAATTGTGTTGAGTATAGTGTTGGTAGTGTGGGTGGTGTTCTTCTCCTGGTGAAGAGTACCGCGACAAATTTATCAACGCTAATTTTAATTTTCCATGTATCCTCTCTCTCGTCAGTGCTCGCTCTAACTTTAAGTAGTCTTATTTACCCTCAAATCCCTACGTGATAGTAAAGAGTTCTCTCTTTTCTATTTATTATATACTTAATTTTGAAATTAAACTTTCCAGACCTGACATATATATATATATATATACGACAGAAATCACAACGAAAGTGAATGATAAAATCGTAAAATTATTCAGATTTTACAATGGAGCGTAAAAAAAAGAATACGTTGATACAAATAAAATAGAATGCATATCTCGGCTGACCCTTGACGTGTTTTCATCATAAAAATATGAAGAAAGGCACCTACTAGAAAAATATGGTAATACGAAACCAATTTAAATTAATTTCTCTAAATTTATAAGAGGGAAAATGCTTCAAAAAGTAATCAACATTAATGACGCCTAAAAATAGATACACTAGCGTCTCTACTAGATACTCGAGTGCTAGGCTTTAAAACAAATGTTACGAAAAAACTTTAATTATTCATACAATATGTTATTAATCTTACATCGATGGATAGATTTAGAAATTTGCAATTAAAATTTTCTTCAATTAAATAAAGCAGTCATTTGTTAAGTTTTTATTCAAGCATAAATAAATAATTTTACTATTTCAATTCTTTAATTCTGGAGAAAAATACAATTTTTCACAATATATTTAAAAAAAGACATTAATATTTTGGCTAGATATTGTTACAGCCAACGAAATATCACAGTTGAAATGCTCGAAATGCAATGTAGAAATTTTGGCCCTTACATTGAGAATTGACCCTTACATATAAACATCTTCTAAATGCCCAGTTCCTGTGAACTAGAGCTCCGGCTGTTTATTCATTGGACACCAAATTTTAATCATTGACGCGTCCAGTCCAAATGTTTTTGTATACGAAATTTCATTACATTCCGGCAGCTCTTTCTTGGTGCATCGATTTTCTTATTATTGAGTGTATACATACAGAGAAAGATATTTGCATTAATATTGCTATAAGTTCATTTAAACGTCTGTAGTATTAAAAGTATTTCCATCACTCCTACGCATACTATTTGTGTGCTTTATAATCCTTAATAAATATAGCCGATTATACTCAATCTAAATTCCTATTGCATAAAATTGTTGTTTCTTTTTAAATTCCTCCGGCTAATCAGAAGCTAGACAAAACTCATGAGACTATTCATGGGGAGATACAAGAAAGGGAGTAGCTTCTGTTGATAAGAAACCCTCGATCACTCGATCAATTTGACTTCGCAACAAATATGCCTCAAAATTTTAAATCCTTGCAAAAGGACAAGTTGCTGTTGCTGCAATAAGGTGCCAGCACATGTTTACATGCAATATTGAAAATGATAATGTGTGAAAATGATGAAACTTAGTAATTTAAATATGTCTTGATTTGAAATTGATCCATGAACTAAAAATATTACGCCTTAATTTTAACAAACAAAATAAAAAACTCTTTTTAAATCCCTTAGAAAGTTATATGTAGTAATCATAATTTAAAATTTCGGGTATGCCAAAAGCTTATTTTTTCACAGCTAAAATTTAATAAAAATGGATTGGTTTTGTTGCTATTTACTACTGTAAAAGAATTGAAAACCTACTTCCATACGTAAAAGTGTTTTAGAGAGAAGTTGAACTACTGTGTTAATGAAGAAAATATTGTGAGAAAAATGTCCCCTGGATGAATCTTTTTTGGAGACATGCTTTTTTTTTTGTAAAAAGCCGTTTAATTCCTCATGCTTTTCCGCTTTTATCTTTGATGTTCTTTATTTTAATTAAATTCGGTTAATAAGATCTTATTGAACAAAAATCGGAGAGAGATAAATAGGCAATCTGCATAAAGAAAAGTAAGATGAGAAAATTATTGAATATTTATTTATCCTTTTGAATTCATTAATTTAATGAATGTGATGGTAAAAGTTTCTAGAAGCATAACAAGAAGTATTCCTTTATTGTATTGATTAAATAACTTTAAAAATTAGAAAAATTTTAAGGATTAATTGAATTTAGCTCTAGAATTGTAGTCGTAATATAAAATATACATCAAAAATTTCAAAAATATAATAAGTTAATTTTTTCTGTTATTATTATGTCTCATAATATAATTCTTTCGGTTTCTGTCTGTTTGTGTTGGAAAAAAACCTAGTTGATATTTTGCGTAAGAGTTTTACTTTAATATAATGATAACTTAAACGATATTATTTATGAATTAGTACTACTAATAAATTATTTATGATAATTTACTACTAGTTATAACATCACAGTCTATAACTATCGAAAAAATGTTTTATATGTACTTGAAAAATAAACAGTTAGATTTTATGTTCTGTATAATTAGAGTCTCTAAAGCTTTCTTCCCTGAAAATTTTTTAATTTTTCTTCTGTAAATCGTTAAAGACTTTTCTTGGATTTACTCCCTGGAAGCTCTCTCAATTCTGTAATTATAACTAAAACAGAACCAGAAACTTTTAGTTCAAAAACATGTTTTATCTTAACTGAATCTTATATGATAGGAATACTTTAGAATCTCATTATTTTAACAATTTAATCCTTCCTGAAGTAAATCCCATTATGTTTTTCAGTTATAAAAATATTTAAAAAATATTTTATACATTTTTAATATTGAAAATAATATTATTTAACAATTGTTGACTAATATATTTTCCAAGTGATGTTCTAAGGACGTGAAAAATGTATCTCTGCTATCTAAACTCTCTTGAAAATGATAAAAGATTATTTTTCTTTACATTTCGGCAGCCAACTTTGACACAAACAAGAATGTTTATTTTAACCCCTAACCTGTTGATCAGCAGAAGTACCTTGAAAGCGTTAGACGACTTGAACGAAAAGGTATCCCTATTCGGGCTCGGTCGTTAACGCTTTCGTCCCCGTCTATAATTGATTGCGACTTGCAATAGAATTGGTTGCAGCAGCGTAAAGCAATATAACATTTACTCAACAAAAAAATAAATTTACTTATACATCAGCAATATTAACAAAATATGGTAATATTACACATAGAAAATAACATATTAAAATAATATAGTAATTGACAAAAGAAAAATATTTCTAAACACACAAATCTATCATTAATATTTTATATAAATCTTACTTTTCAAATACATAACTATTGTCAAAACTAGAGAAAATCGAAAATTGCAGATTTTACGTAAAATTCGAAACTAATCCTATTTTATTCGATTCATCTCCGTTGAAAGCACTTAATTCCTTAATCTTCAGAACACTCTGCATTGTTGAACTATCTTCATCACTTCATACTAATCAATATGCGTGGGAGACACTGGATAAAGCTGGTTAAATTAACCTTTTAATCTCTTTCGGCAGGCATATCTGAATTAATGTGCTCTCACTCGTTCAAATAATTCGGGTATTTGAATACAGTTAAAATTCAGTATACGGGATCATTTTTGAAATTGCAGATCATGAGAAATGTGTTAAATATTCTCAATTAAAAAAACTATAGGTTTTGGTGTAGGATTTAGGATAGATAAAGTGAGGTACACACACACAAAATGTTTCTTACTATCGAGATTTTGTTTACTTAATAGATAATAATAATATCAAACTTAGAAAACATTAAAGTAGAAAAATAATACATTAATGAAGTATTGTGATTTCTGATTCCACTGGGCAATATATTTTAATTTACAAATCTTTTTATTCGAATTAATTTTTGTTTTTCTTTTGGAAAATTTGCTTCAAATAACGTTTTCAGTACTGTAAAAACTAATACAAATAAATATGGTGTTATTTTCACTTACAACTTATCAGACTTTCTAAATTTTTAGACGCATTTTGATAAATCCGTGCATGCTGTGCAATTATGTAGAATGATATTTGTTTCTAGAAAAAAAATTTCTATCTAATTTTTGAATTTATGTAAATAATTAGAATAATTTTTGAAAAAGTCATAATTGTACGATGCCGGTTACATCCAAGTATTAAATGAAATATGTTTTGAAAAAATTTATAAATTCATGTAAAATTGAAGATTTTTTACTCCATGAACATTTTATAGTTAAAAGGTTGGTGTTTATTTTTTTTATACTATAAAATATTGCTAAAATTTATAACTGTAAAACATGCTTTATACCTTTAAATCGCAAGCATTTCTTTGAATCTAAATACTCATTGGAATTGGAATTTCTATATTATTTTTGATATAGTGATTAAGCAAATGTGTTCTTATATATTAATGCATAGCTTAGCAAGTGAAATTTATCTAGAACCTCATTTAGATACTTTTAAATTAGAAATAACTATTTTTATTTATCTAAATACTTATATTCTAATTCCTCATAGCAATTTATGTTCCTAATTATACCTCATAGTTAAGGCGGTACAAACATAAAAAAGGTAACATTTGTAGCAAGTTAAAAATTTAAAAATGTATGTGTAATCCTGAAAAATAGCACAGAAAAACAATTCAATGCATTTAAAACGGAAAATAATTTTCGCACTCCCAAAAGCAATGACATATTTTAATACTGTGTTAAGGCTAGCTACACTGTACACTTTTTGAAAAAAAAACTTTGGGGGGGGGGACAGTGACAGTAAAAATAATTTATGTTTTATGTTCAGATTATATTATTAAGTTGATTCTGAAAGCAAAAAATCAGTTTGACCAGTCATTATTTTACAATTTAAAAAAAATTTAGAATTTTTGAGGTTTTTTCAAACTTTTATAAAATGTTCACTTCTTAAAATTTTTTAGTTATTTTAAGTTATTAATGTTTCTTAGATTATTGCAAACAGATGTTAGTGTGGATTTGAAAATCTGTTTCCTTGTTAATTTTTAATAATTGCTTTTCAAGCTAAAACTGGGAAAAACACAAAAAGTTTTAAAATATTAACTTTAACATTTAAAAAAAAATAACTGGAGATCTCAGCCCTAAATCCGTACTAACTTTTAGAGAACATACGTTTGGGATTACATACAAAAATTTCAAGGCTCTATCTTGAACAGAAAAAAAGCTTTAGGGATTAGAAAACACTTACATCTTAAAAATTAAAAGCTTGAGAAAAACGCATTTAATGTTTAAGACATAAATCAAAAACTTATAATGCCCGTAAAGCTCTGATTTTTAATATGTTATTTTGCAATGTATATACTCTACATTAAAACACTGTTTTAATTAAATAGGACTGAAAATTTTTGAATTCAAAAAATATTTTTGCATAATATTGATAGTATTTGTTGATGACATTTTTTTCCCTCCTAATTTTAACCTTATATTTTCACAAAAGTTTTGAAATACAAAGCATTTATGTACAAAATAATAATGATACTAACTTAAACTAAAAATAGCCTAAGTTAATTAACTTAAGTTAATTAGCTAACTTAAGCTAATTAACTTTAATTATTTTCAGTTTTAAATTGGGCAGTTTAGGAAGCTTTAGCTCTTGTTGTACGACTTTAAAATACTAAAATATAGTACTACAATATGTTTAGTATAATGTAGTTATGTACATCAAGAAATTATTCAGATTTATCTGCAGTAATTTAATTCAGAATACTTGCATTCAGAAGTCTAATTGCAGTATCAGCTGAGGACTGATTTTAAGATAGTATTTTCTATAGTATTTTCTCTTCCAAATATTGTTTCTCACAGCAACCTCAGAATGATTTGGCAGTGGCATTTTCTCAACTTCGAAGCTTCTGAGTTATATAATCTATTTTTTAAAGCAAAAATTGACCTTGAAATCAGTTTTAACTAATTAATTATGAGAATTCAAAAACTCAAAACCTAATCAAGTAGAGATAATTTTAGTAATGAAAATTGGAATTAATAAACTCTTCACACTAAAAGAGTAGATTCTGCACAAAAATTTTTAATTTCAATCTAAGAGTGGATCAATTTAAGAGTGGAAAAAAGCTTTAAAATGAAACCAAAACTATAACCGAAGCTTAGAAAGCTTCAAGTATATTAAAAACTAATTTGTTATTAGGTAGGAAATTTTGTGGTAAGAGCTCCCCAATGTGACATGAGACAAAATAAAATGAAAAAAAAAAAATTGATAATTTTGAAATTTGTAGGGTATTGCGTATCCTTAAATTACAATGTAAGAAAAAGATGTTATGAGTTCGAATTCATCATGTAAGTCAGAAATCTAAAACAGATTGATCGATATCTTATTAAGAACTTGTTTTATCGATATCTTATTAAGAACATGTGAGCTATTGGTGACAAACCACGCAATTTTGAACTACCATCGAGTGAAGAGATTGATATCTTAAGGCGACATCCATTCTTTAAACTTATGCATTACACCAACGTGAGAATTTTGAACGGACCCGAACTCACAACTCAACTGTAACAAAACCAGATACTAATTCCCAATCATAATCACCCAATTAACTGAACTTAAGAGGGCAGAAGAATTTGTATATTAAAGCTAACCTTAGAATTTAGAGAGCATTTATTGTTCCCTGTGATGAAATCTTTGTATAGACAAACATGATATGTTTGATTTGCTCCATGTAATACCTTACCGTCAAGTAATAGGTTTATTCAATTAGGATCACATAGTTCACGACATAAATTAATTTTGACAATGGTTTGATAAAGGCCAATTCTTGTTCCAGAATAATTCAGATTCTGTCTTCATAGGAACGTTAAGTTATGCAAAACGATTCTGTTGACACAAGTCTTGAGAAATTGGATAATCTTATTGAAAGGCTGCATGAGATGGGAATAGGAAGATTATGGGCACACTAGTCGGAATAGCTTCCATTGGTTTCTGTTTTAGCATGCTGTAATTTGATAAGCATGTTCATTTATAAAATTGTAGGCACTGTCTCGGGTAGTGGAAGTTTCATCAAAAAGGGGAATAATATTAGGATCTGTAAGATAAATCCTGACTACTGCTCAGTTTTTCGGGAAGAACTCTCAGCTATTGAGGAGGCTATGAAATTTTGCTTCACTGAGAATGTCAATATAGATATTTGGGTATTGAGTGACAGCCGAAGCTCTATTTAACATCTATCTGAATGGTGGAGGCATGGTGACAGAACGACAAATAGTATTGTCTAGCTCTTAAATAGTTTGAGTGAAAATGTTAAGATCTTTTTTCAGTGGGTACCGTCGCACGTAAATGTCTGTGGGAATGAGATCTAAGATGTTTGGCCCGTGAGGGCAGCCATAAAGATTCTACACTTGGTGGCTGCTTTACTTTTTCAAAATTTGCTACTCGGGTCAAACAAGATATCAGTTCCTCTTGGAAGCAACTCCCGTACATGAGTGGTATGAAGGAAACCGTTCTGGTGCTGTTTGCTTGAGATAGGCAGTAGTTGAGATAAAACTACTCTTGCTAGGCTTCGCAGTAGACATACTCGAGCTCAACGGCATGTGACGGGTCATAAAGTTTACCCTCCCTGTCCAAATTGCAATGTGGCCTAAGCCGCTCTCGCTCACATCATGACTTGTATTGGTTGCCATAAGAGCCAGCTGCTCTCAAGTCCTGCTACAGTTCTTCATTGTTTAAAAACGCACGGATTCATGGACTTTATTTAGATGCTTCTGTCGTTCAAGTTGGATAAGAAATTACAACATTTATAAAATTGCTGTCCTTGAGCAAAAACTATGAACCTTCTAAATTAATATTTTGTTCTCAAACAAAATAATAGCAAATTTAAAACTTTCCGGATATTCATGTGATCATGCTGCCTCGCGATGTTCCTTGCACATTTAATTCATAGAAACAAGAATATATATCACAAGAATTTGTAAAAGCAAATTAGTATAATTTAAAAACTCTCGTACCTCTTTATTTTAAGGTTTGATCGAATTTTCTTGAAGTACAACAAAATTCATAAATAACCAGCGTTCTCTTGATATTTTTAACTTTTAAAAAAAAATATGCAAATGAAAGAAATACAGAGAAGCTATTTTTTGTGAAATAAAAAAAACATTAATAAATAATATTTTTACAACGATTTATTATTGAAATTAAAATGAACGGAATAATTTTTTTAAAAAAATGTGCATGCAGTAACTGTTTTCTAAACTTCCAAAGTGTACTGAAATTTTAAAAGCTGGTAAGCACAAAATCAGGACTCAATTCGGTATTACAAGCAATATCATTTATACTAAAATTAATGCAAAAAAGCATCAAGTGCTTGAGATATTATGATTCAGTTTATACATATACACGAATCTATAATTATGACAAAAATATATATAAACATTTATAATTCTTTGTTTGCTGAACAGTACCTTTTTTTCAAAATAACATTATTTAGGGAGCGTCATTTTAATTTATTTATAAGAAGACATACAGTTAAAAAAAGTTTTTAAATCAATTTATTTTGTCCTTAGAAAACATTTATAAGAAAAATATTTTTTTAGTCATTAAAAAAATTTCATATTAATAATTGAAAAATAATTAACTATGAATTTTCCCCAGAAAATCACTTGTTTAAATTTAATTATATCTAATTATATAATATAATTCCTATTCTGTAAAAAAATATCAAATGGGTGTAAAGATTTTCGGATTTTTCATACATGAGTTTAAAATGAAGGAAATAAATATTATTTTATTAATTGCATCTCTGCTAATTTTTACTCAAATATTTCTACCTGAAACGCTTTATCGCAATGATACACAAATAAAAAGATGCATTCTACCCTCTATTGTCTGTTTAAAGAATCTTTTCTTTCTAAACATCATTTTAGATGTGACCTCATTTTTATCTCTTCCATGTAAAAATTTTGTATCAAATCCAGGAAATGAATAGCAAATTTTAAAAGATGTAGTAAAAATTAACTATTGTGATACAAATTTTCATTTTAAAATGCTAAAAACAATACGATTGCTATAGCAATAATTTTTGGTTCTAGAAATGACTATATTTCTAGATAATTTAAATGTAAAATGTTGAGAATCAGTTAATTCATTTAGAGAAACATTGCCGTTTTAAAAGCTTTTGGATAGAAAAAAAAACAATTTCATATTAATCTTAAAAATTCAATAAAATATCATTGAATGTATAAATTTTTCCATCAAAGCATACTAACAAGTTAAAAAAATATCCGATAGAACAAATTAAATGAAAAAATATGCTTAAAAAAAGGAAATTAGTTGTTACGAAAACCAAATAAATCTTTGTTTTATCCCTAGTAAATGCCACACGTTAAACTATTTATTCCTTGTTATTTTTACCATATTTCTTTTAAAAAGTATAACGTCTTTTCCTCAAGCATGAAAACAGTTATGACTTCGGCTCACGTAGCGTAACTTTATAGCCCGTGTCATTCTTCCCTACTGTGAATACAGCATTTGCATATACCGGTATTTCACTTTGCATACCACAGCCTAATGTTAGTTTTCAGAATTAACTTTATTACACTAGATAAAGTTCCCATCATTTCTTATTTCACCTGTATAATGCTGCATATTTTTTTCCTACAGACTATGCTCACAAATTTCAAGCTAAGTTATGGATGCCTTGTATATAAAAATAAACAACACACATAAATTGTGTTGAATCATCATGCATTCTTTTGGATGGTCCTTCCATGAATCACAATTAAATGTTTTATATTTTTAACAAATCTACATACACCCGACGATAGGTAAAACCTTCTTTTAACAAAATATTGTGCAAAATAGCTACTTCTCGACATCCTTAAATTGAGATGATTATTCTCTTCAGACATGACATATTTTAAGTGAGGGAAAAAATTGATGGCTTTATTTTTCTAATAGAATACTCAGAAGTACAAATCTAGGAAAAGATTAAATTTTTATAAGTAGTTTTGTTATGCTAAAAGATACATATATGTGCATCTCGGGTCTTGACTACAACAATAAAAAAATCTGATTTTTTCCAATTACATTTATTTTAACAAATCTTTTCTTTTTAGAAGAAATGGAAAAATGTACAAAATTAAATTTTTAAAACAATCATTTTTTATAAGCAAAGGCACAAAAAATAATTGCGTTTAGTACAAAAACATGAGGTTTAGGTTTGCAACCTTCATATCTACATTTTGATGCAAATTTCTCTATCATAAATCGAGAGAAATGTTCGATTCTATCATATCAAGATGGGAAAAATTGTGGACCAAATTTTACTTCACAGTTGTCCTTGATAATACCTGGTGTTATACCTCTGTAGTATCATTTATGCCCTCCATCTTCATTTTCAACAAATACATCAACTTTATCAGGCAAAACTACATCTTAAGATTTTCTTCACTTGAACCATCAGAAATACAATACCTTTAATTCATAATGTCCTATATTCCTTTTCCATTTAAATATTCTAAAACAGAATATAACAATAATTACAATAAGTTTCTTAAAATACATGCGTATAAAATAAAACTTAGATTGAAGAAAAAATTTTAATTTATGGCCAGTTATAAATAAACCATCAATCTTGAATTGGTACAAAATAAGACACAATAAAAACAAACTATTACGTAAATTTTTTGTATTTCTAAATTTTTCATAAATTGTTGACTAGGATATAAACATCATGATATGTATATTCTTACTTACAATTAAGTGTATAACTATAAATCAGCAAAATAAGTCAGTTATAGTCATAAAAAATAACATTACGTGCAAAATTTCAGTTTGAATGTCATTTACATTTGAAACCGAATAACAACCAGAAATTTAAAAATGTACATTCTAAAATTTACTTCTAATTAGAATATTACATTTGTTAAGTGTGATAATTATATCATTTATCGACTCTTGAAAATCATCTACATCAATTAAAAAAAATATGTTCAAAAGTTTTTATTATATTTTGAAAAAATAGCTAACTTTTTCGGCCTCTTGTTGGTTGAGTCGGTCATTAGTATGTTGTGCGTTGAAATTATCCCGGAAAATAATGAAAATATCACACTTGGTGGTAAAATAGAAGAGTATGAGCGCCCTCGAAAGTCAACCTTCGATTTCAATTGATTGTTTTCATCTGGTAATTAGATAGGAAGTTGAAACCGCATGCACACTTATGTGTACCTTGGGACTAAAGAGGTTATACATGAACGACTGTCATCTGAAGCATGAAATATAGTTTTAAAAACTTTATTAATAGGTAGCCTGTAATCGTCATAATACAAAGTGGTTTCAGTGGCGGGAATTCTGGTGGGTTATGGTTAGAATCCTAATTCTGCAATTGTGAGAGTTCCGAATAAATCAATTGTACAGCTCAATGTGCATGCTTCTGACGGCTTTCATACTGAGAAATTCAATACATTAAAAATAACTTGAAAACTCTTCTGCTGTTATGATACTCTTTGTTCAAAATTCATCCCTCGCGACTAAATAATGCCATATCGGATAGGAAAAATAACTGTTCCTTAAGCCAAACCTGTATAAGAAAATCGTGATTATATTGTTAGAAATTTTCAGTGTGCTGTTCACCGTTTTCTTCCACGAGTTGAAGTTGGGAAAACATGTTCGACAGCAATTTAGAATGTATTAAGCTGTGATGTTGCACAATGCATTCGTTTATTTCACTAAGTTTGTAAATCAGAGCACTATACATAGTACTTTTCCAAGTAATGTGAAAGCCAGAAATCACAAGGATCAAGGTCAGATAATTGTGGAAACTACGTAGGGGAATTCTAGCAAGTCTCTATGTACTGCACGTTCTCAAGCGACTGTATGTCTCTTCCAACAATACAGTGGTTTCCAAACTTTTTTTGCCCATGAACTCCCAAGGGAGATAAATGACTTTAGTTCAATGCATAATGGAAGAAATACAAGTTTAACTTTGATATCCTCAAAATGGTAAATGATAATGAAAGTACTAATTTATAAATAAACATTAACCAAAGTATAAATTTTATTGTTTATAAATGTATGTACAAGATATAAATTGTATTCACAAATATTTATCTAAACGTACTTTATCTTATTAACAATACAAAGAATTAAGACTGCTTTTTCGGTTAAAAACTAAAAAAAATTTTTTTTTTACTTTAATTTCATATTTTACAACTCTTTTCTACTGGCTCACTTTAGACAAATTATCTCCCGCAAAGGTGAGATTCCTTTCCTATTTAAATCTCTTAGACGGCAACACACTCGGAATCAGCTTGACTTTCACCGTATGACGCTTGTCATTACTTGTGCTTTATGCGTTAGCTACATAATATTATACTCTATAACAATTTTCTACACAAAAAACATGTCTAATATATTTAAACTTACATAATAATAGAAACTGTCATAAATATTTTATTTTATATCCAACCTTTAGGGAAATTCCTAAATTTGTCCATGCATCCCTAAATCATATTTAATTTTCCACGAACTTCCTCAGCAATCTCAAAGACCCCCAGAGATCCATAGGAGCCACTTTGGGAGGCTATCCTACAATACTACTGATATGCTTACCCCTGGCGGGGAATAATTTACTTACATCCTATATCGACACTAGCTCTCGTGCAGCTTCAAAGCAAGACTATAATACAAAAATCAAATAATCTTTTGTTTGTTTGTTTTTCTTAAAATAATAAATTAGATGTAAGCCATTTTAAAAACTTCTTAGAGATTTCTAAAGATTGCTTCTTTTATATTACGGGCAGTAGTTATCTTTACTATGAAAATAAAACAAACAAAAATTGTGAAATAAATTTTCATTAATTTTTAAAGGAAATGCACAAACACTTAATATGCAATTTAATAATATTTTAAAATTTTGATTACGTTTAAAAATTTTAGAATAAAGAAAGTTTAATTCTACCTCACTTTCAAAGTTCTATCAAGAACTTTAACCTGAACGTGCTTAAATTAAAACTGAACCGACGTAAATATCTTGAAATTGAATGAAATCAGCTTAAATTTCAGGAGATTTAATATGAAGTGAAACAAAATTAAAACATTATAAAGGGTTTTAAATCTTGAAATATTTCTTTTATAATGTAATATTAGAGTTTGACGTTTAGATGTAGTAAATTACTTTCCAAAAATTAAATATATGAAAAATTGTAACAATTTAAACTATTTCGATGAATAAAATATTATTCACTTTATTTATTGAATAAATTACATAGAGAATATTTCTAAAAAATTTCAAAATATATTTGTTAGATATTATAGTATCAGATACTTTAAAAATTTGTCCAAATTATTTAAAAATTTTAACATCAATCTATAAGAAAACATGGTTTATTTACTCTAAAATATATGTATTTTGTGAAAAAATTTGTTAAGATCACACAAATTTAAAACATTTCAAATATAATTACTAATAGTATTAAATAAAAATATCAAGCGAATATACTTTTGCATTTATTGTTTATTTTCATTTTATATTATGGTCTTGAATGATTGACGGAAAACGTAACTATTATGATTTATTTTAGAAAATACAGAACAGTCATTTTTTTTTCCTTATATGTCTTCCCAATTTCCATTTTTGAATGTTTTTGCATGTTTTGATTTTTAAAAAAATGAAGAACGTATATTGAAGTATATCTCATTTAAATATTCAAGCTGAAAAATATTCAATATACTTCTTTTTAGTTTCTCAAAAATCATTTCTACTTATTCAAATAGTTAAAGAAATAAAAAAAAAACATTATTTTTTAAAAAACGGATCAAGTCAAGAGGCAAATGTTAATAGAGCTTAGAGTAACTGTATTTTTTAAAATAACGCAATATAGAGTGCACATTCTTTCAAATCTCCATTATGAAAAATTAAATATAAGAACTAATTCATATACATACGATGGAAGTGTATTTTAGATACGACTATTCTTATTGAATTATTCATATTTAAGAAAACTTGGTGTTCTAAGTTGCCTTTGAATAGAATAAGAAAATAGAGATGCATAAAATGTAGTCAGAAGAACTGAAAAACTTGTAAGAAATATATCACTCGCGTTGATTCCTTTTAAATTAATCCCATGTATTAACACGTATATTTTTATATTTTCGCTACATCAATTAACTATATTGATTTTCTTTTGTGTAACAAATTATTTTTATTTTCCCAGAGCTCTTTGGAATAATTATTTTGCTTAAAAGTGTTTTTCTGATTGTCCTAAATCTCCTCTGCTTCTCTATGTTTTATGCATTGCAATTATTTCGTGCTAACAATGCAAAACTTAAAATCAATTTCTTTTCATTTTTTCCGAGGATTATTGTAATGTCCTTTTCTTTTTTAATATTGAGAACAATAAATGTTAATTAATCGTTTCAAAGAAAATCACAAATATTTTAAAATAGTAATGCCATTTTCAATTTAAAATGCATTTATTTTGCAATTATTCTTTTGTAAATAAATCAATATCCAAAATGAGAATTTTTAAAACTTAATCAATAAAGGTTTATTTTTGTGTTAGATTTATCAAAAACATTTCCATTAGTTTTAATATTTAAAGGAAATTTGTTTCTTTTAAGAAATATAATTTGTGTAACTGATTAAAAATAATTTTCTAAAATATGGTCTTAAATGTATCTAAATATTCTTTTTTACAGTGTTTGGTTTACATTAAGTTTTCCAAATGATGTATAATCGAGAACAACATTTATAAAACTAATTACTTGGAGGACCCTCATTGTTTCTTTACAATAAATAAAATATGTTGGTTAAATATTTCAGGTGTCAGTTTGTTAATAAAATGATATCATATTGATTGAAAATTTTGATAAAATTTTGATTCAACGATAAGAATTTTTTTTCCATAAGAAAACAGTTTAAGTGAGAGAAAATAAATTTGTCTTGCCTGTGAGTGAGACAAATATCTTTTTCAGCTGAAAGGGAAAGTTTTTTCGTTTAGTTGCATCAATGCCAACTTAAAATAATATAAGTATTTGATGAAGCATAAAATCTCGTTTCAAGTCTAGTACTTTAAGAAAGCAATTTCTAATGATATCTAATTTAAAAATAAAAATATACCTAATTTTTCTCTTATGTTTTTTTATTATTATTTACAAATATAAACTATATTCTTAAATGAAAATTTTTATGCATATATCCTAAAAATACTTAATTTGTTTCTATTTTTTTAAAGTGCAATTTTTCTTTAAATTGGATTCAAGTGTGGTTCATACTGCAAATGATTTTCATCTTACAGTTTTTTCAAAGTAATCTTAATTGAGATTTTAATCTTGATCTACACAAATAACCTATTTGCCTTTAGAACCATTAGTTTAAAGATTTAGGTTATAATCTTTTTATGCTCGGTTTGATTCAAGTAGAAATATGGATTTGAGTCTTCATCTCCTTAAAGAACATTAATGGGAATAGGTTAATTGATCGTTTATTGACGTCACATTTCTAATTCATATGAGGCTTATTACGTGTATGAGTAAATGTAAGTTATATTAACGTTTTACTATACAGCAACATGAGGGCTATTGGCGACGAGGACCTCGTAATTTAGAACTTCAGTCAGGTAACGTAGACAACACCTGAGCTGGCACCTTCCTCCCTAAACTAAACCACTAAGAAAATACTGTGATGCATGGACGTGCTACAGCCTCATCTACATAGTGGGTCTTCAGTAGCAGCAGAATTTGAAATCGTGACACCCCTACCACGAGTACGTGACCATAAACACTAGGCTACCACGACCATCCTATTAGACTCATATGGAACACTGGAGTTTAATGAAATTTTATACGTTAGGTCTTCACTCATTCATCACTAAACTTTAGTCTAACTGGATTAGAAATCTGATGAATGAAAAACCATCCTATATGTCGCCTTTTTCTTCTAGTTATATTTAAAATTAAATAGGCCATTATCTATAAGCAGTAGTGTTGCTTCTAATAAACGCTATTAATTTCGGCACTATGATTGCCTTCTGCCACTTACTGTCTGGTGTTCTGTTCTCGACATCTCCATCTTTAGAAAAAATATGGTATCTAACACAAACACGCAAACACATTTACAAGATTAAAAGTCATTGGAAAACCAAATAATAAGTACGATAACCATTATTTGGCAAAATAATGGTTTTATAGCATGTTTTCCAAAATCTGTGCCAAGGGTTCTATTATATAAGACTCATATTATATAAGACTATATTACGCATAATTGATAGCAATAAATAAAAAATAAAGTACTATGGATTTTTTTAAAATGCTTGGTTAATTTCAAAATTAGTTCTTTTCTTTTTTTAATTCTATCAATTTCTATTTTATTTTTTGTGCATGTGCCTGATAGTGATGCAGTGTTTAAATTTCGATTGATATTTTACTAACCCAATTCAAATATGTTTCCTTTGATAAATATGTACATTATTTTCTGGTTTTATAACGTATACACATAGATAAAAACATTTTATTCACTTGCAACAAGGTAAAATAAAGAGCTTATCGCTGCTGGTCTCAACCAAAGTGTTGTGGGACTCTCTTGAGTAAAAAATCGATGCTGACACGCGCTCCAGAATATTGATGAAGCAGAACACTTGTTTCAATGAGATAATTCAAAGGAAAGCTCATAAAATAAGCACCATTGAAATGACAAGATTTACATCACAGAATTTCAAAAGAATATAAAAATCTTACATCAAGAAATATTTCTTTATTTTTCTTATAGCAGTTAAAACATTTCATGAATTTAGAAATACGAAGGTGTTATTTAAATCTTATATATAAGAAAAATTGAAATATTGCTTTGGCAGCATTTATTTTATACTTTAAAAAAATTAAACAAATTAGATTTTATAGTAATTTTTTTAGATATACCCAAAGAGGAACTATTTTTCATACAAATATAATCCGAATTATTAAAAACAAAAAGTTATAACTTGAGCAATTTCATATGGTACTTTTAAAATCTGAATATTATTCATCGACGTTAGAATTATTACAACATATTTAGAAATGAATGGATAACTAGCAGCATACACACACACACACACACATATATATATATATATATATATATATGTGTGTGTGATTGTAAATTTAGGTAAGTTAGCTTTTTTGTAATGGATTTAGAAATTCTATCTATTATTTTCACTATATTTTCGCTCAGTATTATTAACAGAAAGGGAGAAGGTTGGCTGACTTTTATGTAAATTATTTTATGTATAAGAGTTGTCCTAAGTCAGCAATGTTTATAATACTACAACACCCATATATATATATATATATATATATATATATATTAAATACTAGTATATTTATTAATTCCAATATCTTTTCAAAATTCTAATATCAGTATTACATTCTAATTTCTCTTTTTGCATGCTTCAGCTATAGTGATATAACGATTCATGTCTTTATGGCAGAGAGAATATTAGGTATATTTTTTGTATATATATTACATACAGTCAATAATGAAACATGCTAAATTACTATAAATCTAAAGAGCAAAGCAAAAATAGAACTATAAATAGACAGCATAAGTCGAAAATAAGTTAGCCACAGTAATACCACAGCAAACTTTCAGTCTTAGGAGCTAAGATTGCAGATTTAAATATTTTTTCAGGCCCGTCAACATTCACCTGTAATTTGCCATAATGTGTGTATAAATCGAAACAGACAAGTTATTAGGATTAATTTAAAAAATGGCGTAAAATATTTAGAATATAAAAATTAGACTAGTATAATTAGAGATTATACTTGTCTAAATATTTTGTATTCTAATATGCATCTGATCTTTCATGTCATGCCTATAGTCTAGCTCATAAACCTGAAATACGTATCCTATAATTTGAATATTGTATGTAAAATACACGTATGTAAAAGATTATTCACAAGCACTGCTCGTCCTATTCAACAACCGAGCTAATCGCTAGACTCTTCACGGTCAAGGCAAGATTACTAATCGCTAGTCAAAACAATATTAACTAATCACTGGTCATATCCATACTGACCCATTTTTGGTGAGCATCTTTCTATTTATAGGCCTCGCGGATCTTCCGAGAAAGATGCGCTTGCGTCATAGGTCTTGAAACTAATGGATTTCTCCACAAATTTCCAGAAGAATCCAAAGGGTCCCGAAATGGTCGCCAACTTGGCTCTATCGCCAAGATCTCATTGAATCACTATTTAACGTCAAGTTCCCATTGAATCACCATTATAGCGTAAGAGACGGCGTTGCTTGCGAATATTGCAATTTTTACATAAACTAAATATAACATTGAGAAATATAAATGCATTACACATCCAAATTCAAAATAGTTACACTGTTTTATACAAAATTTTGTAACAATATATAAAAAAGAGGGAATATATTGAAATTTTTTCCTAGAGAATGTCATTACTTTTTTTGTTTTTAATCAGTATGTGTTATGTATTTATCGATATAGAAAAGTATAGATATTTTGTGTGTGCTCTAACATTTAAATAAATTTGCTACTGAAAAATATTGTGTAAAAGCTATGATCCTATAGCTGAAACCCATTATATAAGAAAAATAAAGTTAACATAAACTGGAACAAAAGAATTCTTTTAAGTCGCTTCGGAATGTGGTTGCTACACGGTAAAGAATTTGAGCAGCTTCTCTATCAGTTCTTGGGATTGAATTGGTAACCATAGCAACCTGTATCGGCTTTCCCATTGTAATATGACAAAACTACTCTCATGTTTTCTGGTGAGAACGAAGAAACATTTTCAGCATACAGTTTAATAGATACTATTGATAAAGAGTTTGACTGTCAATTTAATAATAATTTCATCTTTTTATTGATTTTTAAATTATATATTTTTATCGTAATTTGGGTCAAAATATTAAGCAAATATTTCATTAACTTTGTTTTATTTTAAAAGTGAAAATAAATTTTTTCATCTCAAGTTACTTTTTTTAATCATTAGTTTGATTTTTCATTATAAATAGTAAGCAAAAAATGTTTTCCAGTAGTGGAAATGCTGTACGAAAGGCAGCTTAAAATAATAAAAATGAAAAATATTAATTAATATATTGAAATAAATGAAAGTTTTTTTATATATATAAGACAAAGAATTCTTTCCCTTTGACCATTTGGTTATATCGAACCTCAGGGGTCTATGACGACCTGCAAGGTGTCCACTATAAGTGAAAAAGTGATTTAGAGGTCCATGAGGTGTAAATGGGGTCTACGATAGTGGCTCTCCTTAAACTCTATAGTGACTTGAATTTTAAAAGAATGTAATCAAGTGGAAACAAAATTTTACCTATTTTTCAGATTTATTTACTAAATTTGTGTGATGAGGCTAATTTGCAGCTATATTTCATGAAAACAAGCATATATTTTATTAAAATAAGAACTGTCATTTCAGTTTTTCTTGCCAGAATTAAACCAAAGGAGTATAATATTGGACGCAACAAATTTTCCATTGTGTTATAAGCAATCCGCCTGGAAGAGGAAGTTTTAACCTATGTTCAACATTTAAATTACATCTATTCAGATTTTGAAATAAGATTTGAGAATGCTTTTATTATATTTATATGGAAATACCACAGGAAGAAATGAACCATATGGTCAAATTGAAGAAAATAAATGTCATATTTCAAGAGGAACTGATTGGAATAGGCATTAACGAAGATTTTAGTTAAGTTTAGAAACGGATGTCAGCAATTTGGCTTTAAAAAGAAATACCTGGTCATTTATCCCAAGGTCATTTATCCCAAATTATAGAACCAAGGATATTTAGGATTAAAATCGACAAGATTGATCAAAAATGTAAAAATTTGGTATTGAAGGATCAGATTCATCGCTCTCATTAAAAGCTTTTTTGTTTGTTGCTCAGTTTTTTTATGTAAGCTATTTTATGAATTATTAAATTTTAATTAAAAATTAATTAACACATGTGTGTTTCTAAAATTTTAAACACTATATTTCAATACAGTTAAAAATTAAAACCTTTTAAAGTAAAGAGTTCTATACCAGCGGTCAAAAAGATATTTAAGTTACTAAAAGTTTAAAAATTTAATATTCGGTAAGCAGGGGTCTACCCAAAGGCGAACAACATGGCAAAGACAAATAAGTTTGGGAACCTCTGGTTTATACCCTCGAAAACCTAATAATTACATTAATAAAGAGTAACAAATTTTCTTTCAGTAATTTATATATATATATATAACTTTTGGCAAAAAGAAAAATATTATACAAATATTTCTGAAGGAAAAATTTAATCAAAACTTATTATATATATATGTTGACAGTTAGATTTTTTTATTCTAAAAATAAATTTTAATGCTGCATATTTCAAGCAATGTGTAATATATTCTAAAACGATTTTTTTTTTTGAATTCTGTACAAAATTCATAATGTTACATTAAATTAAATCAAAAAAATAAAATCTTAAATCTTTTAATCTTAATTCATTTTAATCTTAAATTAGATTAAAATGAATAGCAGCTTAAACTTGTATTGATGTTGGGTTTCACAAACATTTACAAAGCGTAAATTTAAGGAATTAGGAGAAACATTTCCAACACGTAAATATAAATATTTACGTGTATTGCTTAGAGTTTGATACTGATAAATATTTATCTATTTTAAGAGTATGGGTTCTTCTTATAAAGAAGAATCCATCCATAATAAAATAAAATAGGCAAGTACAATATAAAATATTGCCAAGTAAAGTAAATAATTAAGTAAATTCAGAATTTTTTTAGAGTTTTTATTTATTTAGTTTACGTTTTGAAGGTAAACATAAATACAGTATTCTTATTCAGAAAAAAAGCAATGGTAAATGAAACTGTAATACCTGTAATGCAACGCCAAGAAGAATATGATGTATAAGAGTCAAATTTATTAGAAAAATACCCCACAGTACAAGGGTGAAATTAATGACATTATATTCTCCTATATGTTCGGAAGACGATGGAATCAGTATTAAATGTTACTACCATGGCTGGAAATAACCACTGTTATACGCCTCAGTATTGAAATAGGTTTTAGGTGTATTGTTGAGGTATGATAGCTCGTACTGCCCCACACAATACCAATGTTGATCTGATGTAGCAAACTGTGATGGTGAATGTTGCGTTGGTCATATTTTCCAATAAGCCGAGCAAGACGTGTTCGATAAGCAATAGGTCAGAAGAACAGGTAGACCAAGAAAGAAAAGCAATATTGCGAGTGAAAAAAATTTCTTGAACATTACTGCCCTGTGTGGTCACTGACTGCAATAAGAAGAGCAGTAAATAGACTCCAAAGATCATGATGATTTATTATTGTTCGGAAGCGCACCCTTCTTGAAGCTACACGAGAACTATTAGTGATGTATTTCCAAAGTCTGATATATGGTCAAGTGACCAAAACAACAATCAAGCTAACATCCCACTCTTGGAAATCCCACCCCAAACCAATATAAAGATTATGAAATTCGACAGATTTAATTAATATGAATCTGCCTTCTATAAGGTAAGTATTTAGCGTCGCCAGAATCCGAACACAGAACTCGACAGAAATTCGTGAAACTGCCACGAGTTGAAGACCATGACGACTCAGCAACAGAGGACACAAAACCGTTGGCAAAAAATAGCAAAATTGGTATCAACAAGATTCAATTTTCTGTCTTATAGAACGTCGCACATAACAAATGTATGGTTGCTAAGACAATAGTGTTAGTGAGTAACAAAATTAAAAGATATATAGTTATGTTATTATTAAATCACAGTTCATTTTATTATAATGTGAATGCCGCCTGTGTGGTATAGTGGTTATTGACGCTGACAGCAGCGCGGTAGGTCTTGGGTTTGAATTCTGGAGAAGGCATGGAGAATTGTAAGAGTATGGTGTCTTTGAGAATCGGGGCACTCTAAATAGCTGTCGAGTCTCAAGTCCTCTCGTGAGGATGGAGGAAGGGGAAGAGACTTGAAAGGGCCCTGATTCACCCGAAAGGTGTTCTCTATTAAAATTAGGGTAGACCCGAGTGGTGCTCAAAACTACAGCTAGCGACGAAAATTAAAATATAGTGCCTTTGAATTTTGTGGGCCTTGATATGATCGACAGTTAGATCATAAGTAACAAAAAACATAAGAATAATTGAAGAAAGAATAAATCTTCTAACAAAAAGATGAAGTTATTTATGTCTGTGGTCTATACAAGAGAAGAAAGGAAATGTAAACATTGATTCACAGACTAAAAAGGGTTAAAAATAAAAACTAGGGCATCCCAGGTATATATCATCCACACATGTTTAACAAACACAACAAACTCCTCACGAAAGAAAAAAAAACACTGGATACCAACATTTTCTTATGCCCATGTTTACCTAAAGGAGGTAAGCCTTTAAGCGATCAGGAATTTTTGCTGAAGTACTTATAAAAACACACACACAAAATAAAAGTTATGAACGTGTATAATAGTTCAAAGTTTTGATGTTAAAAAAACATTGACTTCTAAAAAGTTTAATATTTAAGTAGGAAGAAAATAAATTATAGTCAGAATTTTTTCTAATCATTACGTGTGGTTGAGTGATCTTTAAATTAGACATTATCATTGTCTTGTAATAAATTATAAGTTAATTAAAATGTATGTGCAAGCAGATAGAAATAATTTAATGAAAAAATGCATGTTTGAATATTTTTATCCTATTTCTTTCTTAATTAAAAACTTTTTCCAATCTCTTGAATAGAATAATATTTTCTTTTAAATTTTTTCTTTGAGATTTGTTTACCAAAATATATTCATTTTCCTGAAAATATTTAACTGCTAAAAATAGAACGTTACTTTCTTTTTAATTGTTTGAGAAGCTAGAGTGGAACAATTTGGGAAAATAATGCTTTGAGAGAAATCAGCTCATAACGCATACTTTTTTGACATTTGAATACATTTCAATTTTTTTTACATTCAGCCGAAATAATTATGTTCTATATATTTATGAAAGGTTTCATATTAAATTCCGTCGAAGAATTTCGTCTAATTGAACTGGGAACACAAAAAAGACACAATTTTTTAAAACAATTTTGCTTAAAAACACATCTATAAATTGTTATCTATCGTTTGAAATAAATATTATTCAAAAAGAACATTTTCCAGTCATCAGAATTTAGGGTCTTTGTTTATTTCAATGGTCCTTTGGTCTGATGGCATCCATTTTTCTCATAGATTTTACATTCAAGTCAAAATATTATAATTACATGACATAATAACTAACAATTTTGAATATAACAATTTGAAATATTAAAATTAATTTAAATATTTCAGAATAAAACAAAAACATTTGAAATGCTATTTAAAAATGCATTGCAAAATTTTAATGTTTTCTTTTATGTAAATGATTCATTTTATAATTTCAGGTATCATTCTTTATTTTATGTCTAAAGACGAACAACACTTGAATAAAACTAGTTTAATTTTTGAATTTTAAAAAGTTATTTATAAAGACATAAGAGAATTGCTGAAAGAAAAAAATCTAAAAGCTACAAATATTTTCATAAAGAATTTGGTATATTAGAAACGTATGCTAAAAATATTTCTATTCTAAGATGTAGCAAAAGAAGTAGATACTTCAGCATTTGTATATTTTCCATTACTTTATACTATATAGACCTTTATCTTTGAATAAAATTTTGAACTTAAAGTTTGGAATACAAGCTCTTTCAAATGATAAATTATATATTTAAGAGCCTCTTTTAAATTAAACTTAAAATTAATGTACTCAAGTAACTTAGATCTTCTTTAGAAAGTAGTCGTTTGATGAATATATATAATGTATTAATATAAATTATTTGCTATCAAAAAATTGATTATGTAAGCAACAAACCAAATGCCCAAAAGGCCTTCTAATACGTATCTTTATTTATGTGTCTTAAACATTTATTTAAGTATTCAATATATAATTATTTTATTCAGATACCCTATATAAGTATTCTCTTGAGGTATTTTATTGTATAAAAGTTTTACATTTAAATACTTCGGAAAAATCACGTAATATATTTAATGTAAAAATGTCTGATTAAATAGCACGGAAGAAAATTTCATATACATTTTAAATTAATTAATAAATTAACCGAAATGAATATATAAATTTTCCAGCCATTTCTAGACTTAATATATTGTTATAACGTCGAATAGACATAATCTGTCTAGAAAGACCCAAATGGTTTCAAGAAAATATATATCTATTTTATAAGCTTTCACAAATTCATGAATAGTTTTCACATAAGCACAAAAATATAGAGCAAATGTGATATAGTTAAATATAATTCCCTGTGTAATATAAAAGTTTTTAGCAATTAGTGCTAATTGGTCAGAACGTTGATCAATGCTTGATAAAGAGATAAATAGGGCTAAATGAAATAAATACTTAATATTTATATGATATAATAAGTAAATATTTGTCTTGTGATTATGCAAAACCGTATATTATAACTCGGGGTAATGTAGTTCAGTTATGAGTCTTGGAAATTTATTTTCAATAATTTTCATGAGCTTTAAATATATAATTCATTTAAAAAAGATCATTCATTTATTATAAAATAATGTAAACATTTTGCTATTGTAAGTATTGTCTGAAATCATGGGGATTTATTTCATTTGATCAATCATAATTATATTTATAAAGTAGGAAATTTAAATAATGAATATGGGATATAAGTGTAACCCTCTGTTCAGTTCTACAGAAAAAATTAAGTGTATTCTTTAAAAAAATAAAATATTGTGTGGTGTAGTTAAAAATTTAAAACATTCTTTCAATTGCAATGCAATTTATAAGATATTTTCAGTTCGTAATTCTTCTATAAACGTAATAGTTAGTTCATTGTATTTGACGTAACATAGAAGAATCAATTTATGCTTAAAATACATCAAATTTCAATGTATATTTGCTTCGGCATTCTCCTAGAATAGTATTAAATTTGGTTCCCGAAAGCAAAAAAACATTCTCTTATGAAACGCTAAAATAATGACAAGTGCTTTATTTTAAAGTAATATACTGCTTTGCTGTCTAGTATTGGATTTACAATAATACTGAGAATGATATTTCATTTACACACCTGACATTTATCTCTAATTCATGCCCAATATAGATTGAACAGAGTCAAAGGAATGCGCATTAAATTGTACGAGTATGCATGATTTTAAATGGATGCTATATCAAGCTGTTATCAATAATGTTATCGTAGATTTCAATACCATTGCGATTCGAGTGTTTGTTCCTGTATTATGTAGCATATATATATCGGAGTAATATATAGGTGTAGATTATAATCATTTGATATATGTAAGTTCCAACAGAAGCTGGATTAAAGCAGCTTGATAATATATAGTACTTAAAAAGGATTATATTTGATATGAAATTTGATGTAAACTCTACGAGCAAATTAGTTGAAACTTAATGTTGAGGGGAAGGTTTGCTTAGTTTCAGTTAAAGTCAATCTAAAAAAATGATAGGAGAGATATTAAAAAAATCTCATTGAAAGTATTCTATTAAATTTAATGAGCCATGCAAGTTATAATTTAAAGGTTTTGAATCAATTTTTAGTTGTGTGCATACAAATTCACCCACTTATATTTATGTGTAGGAATATTTTCTTCATGCCATCTCCTATACACAAAACTCTATCATCTCTATACTAAGGTTTTGTTAGTGTTATAAAAGGCTTTGATTTAAAGTCAAGTAACAAGTACGATCACCTAACTATCCTAACTTTTACAGTATGATACTGGAAAACTTTAAGGCTTCATTCTTTAATTAACAGAACTCTGTCATTTTACAAATTGGATTCTTGATGAAATTAACTTATATGGCATTAAACTGGAGAAAACATCGTTCAATTTCATTCAACTGGAGGAACACCTTCTAAGTATGTTGGTGGTAGCTGAGTAATCATGTCTGTGAACTCATGAGTGTTAGTTCTGTGGAGTTCAGACGAGTATTTGTAGCACTAAATGCCTCCCTCACCCGGCTGGTGCATGTTAAACCGGTTGAAGTTCAAAGTCCTTACAATGATGTGGTGTAACGTGATGTGGAAATTTGAAGAATGGGGTACCAGCTCAGGTGTCTTTCTAAGCATTTGTCCATGATTCAAAATTATGAGGTCCGTTGTCTACAGTCTTCTTGCTGCCTCAAGTTGTAATCATTCAAGTTTGACTAGATTATCTGATTTAATTCGGGAGCAGTCACGCATTCGGTACTTGCGTTAATGGTTACGCGAGGTGACTGAGTCACCCCAATCCCTTTTTCACTATTATTTTTACTGTACACGATGAAAATTGTAATTCCAGTGAAAATTTTAATCAAGAGAAAGTATATTTACCTACTTTTAAGGATTTTTCAATTTTCTTTGATAATTTGAGAAAAAATATCAATCAGACTGAACCAAGTAGTTTCAAATGTGCGTGACTTTAATAAAATGTATGTATAATAAATATAATAAATGTATTTTATTATTACTTATAGATTTTAATAATTACCTCAAGCTTTAAATTCTTTTAAATATCTTACATAGTTCATGTATAATAAACATAAAATATACAGTGATGGCCAAAATTGTGGACACTTTTTAAAATTGTTATGTTTTTTAAGTTTGTATGCTTATAGAAAATGTTGCATTGCACAAAATGCAACGTATATTATATCATTTTAAAGATAATTTAATACTAAATTCAATACACAAAACAAAAATTCAAGTATTTACAACACAGAAAAAAATTATGCTGCAGTAACTATCGATATATATTAGATACTGATGATTGCAGTGAGTTATTAGTGGTTAGTTGGGTAACCTTTACTTTTTATTACAGCTTCCTATGGATGTTTTATTGAGCTGAAAACAGTTTTAAGCTCTTCCTTTGTTATTACATGATGCCAGGAAACAATTACATCCTAAATTAATTCTTTTTTTATTTCATGGGTACCTCATTCGAACAAGAGTCTTCAAACGGTGCCACAAGTTTTCGATAGGAATGAGGTCAGGACTGTTTCCTGGCCAGGGCAACAATGATATTTGGTCAAGAAGCAATGACATCAAATAAAAGAGTATATTGTACACCTAGAAAGAGATGTGTCACTAGAGAAAGAGGTCTTTCCTATGTTAAAATTGCAAGATAGGTGGAAGGCTCATTAGCTACATCTGAAGAATGAAAGATTTGTTTAAGATATCAGGAGACAAATTTAATAAAAAGAAGAAGGAAAAAGCTGAAAAAGGTACACTACAACTGTTAATGGCAGAAGTACAAAACTACTGTGTCTCTAATATAGAAGAATGACATTAAAGGCCGTCAGAAGTGATTCAAATGATGCGGGGTGATTTAAATAATTTTAATGGGCGTTTCTGTCAGTTCAAAAACAATCAGAAAAGATTAGCAGATGTTCGACTAAGAATTAGAATTCCACGAAAAAATTTACAGCAGACTAAAAAAAAAACAGATAATAAAACAGACTACAGGGGCTAAAGGAACACATTAATTGGACAAATGATTAGTGGTCACAAGTTATATAGAGGGATGAAACTAAGACATCGCTTTTCGGTAGTGATGACCGAAAATATGTAAGACGTATAATAGGAGAAATGCTACATCCTGACTGCATACAGGAAACTGTGAAGTACCCACGTAGTTTTATGATTTAGTCATTCATATCAGCATATGGTTTCGATCGCCTTCATATCATTGAAGGGACACTGAATGTCAAAAAATATATTGTAACCATTCTAGAATCCAAACTTCTACCTTTCATCAGGGTTCTATTTACTAACAATGCTTCGTTTATTTTTCAGTAAGATTCTGCCCCTTGCATCACAGTAAAGTTATCGAAAGACTGGTATCGTTCTAAGAGTTGTTGTCCTGCTCAGGAAACAGTCCTGACCTCAATCCTATCAAAATCTTGTGACACCGTTTGAAGACTCTTCTCCGAATGAGGTACCCATGAAATAAATGGAACTAATTGAAAATGTAATTGTTTCCTGGCATCATGTAATAACAAAGGAAGAGCTTTAAACTATTTTCAGTTCAATGAAAAATCTATAGGAAGCTGTAATAAAAAGTAAAGGCTACCCCACTAAGCACGATTAACTCAGCGCAATCATTTGTATTTATTGTATATCGATAGTTATTGCAGCATAACTTTTTTTTGTGTTGCAAATATTTGAATTTTGTTTTGTGTATTAAATTAGTTTTAAAATGATATAAAATATTTGGCATTTTGTGCTATGCAACAGTTTCTATAAGCATGCAAACTTGAAAAATATAACAATTTGAAAAAGTGTCCACAATTTCGGCCACCACTGTATAAATCTAAAAATTTTAAATGCATTTTGTAGTTGATTACTTATTTTATTGAAGCGCTTTTATACAAGCACTTTCTCCCTCTATAATCCCATATTAAGATTTTCTTATAATTATTTTAAATAAAAAGTACCGTAATGAGAAAAAAGGATAACATCTTCCACATATTTAACATTTTAAAAATATAATTATGTACAGTAGAAGGACAGTCAAAAAAAAATTGTGATTTTAATTAGATAATTTCAACAATTTCAGCATTATCTTAACCATAAATCCCGAATGGACTATAAAACCAAACATCTGAAAAAATTTTATGCTAATGAGCTCATGGTGCTTAAAGAGTTTTGTAAAAAAGGTAACATAATTAAACAGCTGTTTTCCATGGAAAAGCAGAATACATCATGAACATTTAAAAAGAGAGCCTCCGACCAAGAAAAGAATCGTTTATTTCCTATGGGAATCATTTTCTCAAAATAAAACTAATTATGAAAGCTACGCATAATTTTAATCAGATCAAACTCACGTACTTTACTGTTGTAAGTCATTCGTTATAATTAAAACAGCATTCTAACGTCCAAGAAATTAAATCAGTGTATTTCATTTAATTAATTCTAAGGGAATGTAATTAAAAATATAAATGGCTTACATTTATTAAAAATAAGTTAAACCTCTGGAAAATTCTTCAAAGCATGCAGTAATTTAAATTTTATCAATTATTTTATTCAATTTATTTTGCAAAAAATAAATTAATGAGAAGAGTGACCATTTCAGAATCAGTGACCATGACGTGGGTTACTTATTTTTCTGCATAATCAAATGTATTATGCATACGATATTAATCTTTTTTAACGATATAAGCAAATGATTCAAGAGCCTGTTTCTGCTCCATTTCTGTTTTTTTTAACCCCTTAACTGCTGCCTGCCTATATATCCGTCTCGCTCAACCCATGTGTTAAGAACCCTAGACGGATATATCCGTTCTTCCAAAGTACGATTCTAAGCATTGTACTGCTCTGCTTAAAACTAGTCCGACGGCTTTGGAATACAATAAAATGTTATTGACAGTGCTTGCAAAAAAATTACTTATTTCAGAGAAAAATTTGCTTATCTGTGCCTTTTCTTCCCCTCCCCCATACATTATATACGCTGGCCAGGAATGGTGGCATTGGGGAGCGAATAGCGTAACATTTAATCTGCAGTTAAGAGGTTAATCAACTACCGGATGAAAACTGTTATTAACTGCAATCAGAGTAATTTTAATCCCAGGTTAACAGCTACAACCTCTGTTGTAAGGAAAATATCTAAATTGTCACGCCTTTCTTTAAACTTCCAAAGATATTAGAATTACAATTTCATTAATCATGCACCACAATTTCACACAATAATTTTGCTAGGATCAGGATTCAAATTTTTTAATATAATGGAGTTTTTTTTTTCATAAAGCTCTAGATTTATAATCCTTAATACTTTAAGAAGGCACTAGTTAAAATGTATTTGATTTTAAATTCGCATTGAAATTGTATTAGAAAGAATTTTAACTCAATGTATTTAATGTGTTGTCTTCAATATTCACTTATTATTATTTGCCTGTTATAACTCTCTCCGTACAATTATCCCATCACTTTTTAAATTTAACAGTAATAAATAAGTATGTAGAAATGTTAATACATTAATATATGTTATTATTGTGTTTTATTATATTGCTATAAATATATAGTAGTGTTTTTTTTTTATCTTTTAATACTATTAATAATACAAGGAAGCCGTTCAAAAATGAAGCTACATAAATATATTTCATTTCACTTCAAGAAAAGCATTCACATTAAATATACAATCATTAGAAAATTAAAAATATTTAATATAATACCTTTATAAAAATTTCATATCTAAATTTTTAACATGTTATTTGTCCCAAAATTCTATTGTTTCAATAACTTATAAAACTCTCAGAATGAAAAAAATTCAAATTAATTGCAAAATATTCTGGAAATTATTAATTATTAGTTTGAAAACATTTAAACACAAACCTTTGAAAATCTTTTCTACGTTCTACATTCTACAAACGGTTCATATTTTTCCTCATTCCTTACAATTAGAATGGCTAACTCTCGACCCGCCTTGAATAATTTTGTGGCTTAACGAGATTCATTACAAATTTACAAAAAATACGACTGTTTTGGGCAATATTTTTGTTTTTAGTGTTTTTTTACAAAAAGTAAATTACATAACTGTTTCTATTTTATCCCATTTAGTTCTGTTACTGCGTGAACCCCCTTTTTTATATATAAAACGAAATTTATCAAACATAAATCAAACTAATACTTAACGGACGAAAACCTGCAACATCAAATTACAAGCATTGGTATCGATTTGTAAAAACTAAGCGAAAAAGATGAGAAATAAATATCTTACCAATTAAATCAACTAAACATTATTCGATTTTTGCATTATTATTATATTATCTATGTTTGTATGTATGAAAAGCTATGAAAACAATAACAAGCCATTGTCTAAATCTAATATAAAGATAGATAATTTTATATGCGGCCACGGGATTAAAATGTTTTTATCTAAAGGGGCCCAAAAGGTCATTTTGGTTTTCCCTCCCTCTGCCTTACACTGTTAATAAATAGAAATAACCTTCTTCCAAAACTCATTTATTCTTATAGAAGACTCTAAAAAGCAATTATAGCAGCCATAACAGAGATTTCAAAGTATTTACATAAAAAACTGTATAGTTGATTCTTTGTTGAAAAAATAATCATTCTTTGTCAGCAGTACAACATGAATGAATCCCTAGTGGCTTTTTGCAAATTAGGTTGACCATGAAATTGTATTTAATTGCCCAATAAACTAATTCTCATTAGTAAAATGTTTATGCTAATGCAGTTGCTCATACACACACATTGCGTGTAAACACCTATTCTTCTAAAAAGAATAAGGAAAGGAAGCACAATGGTGCCAACATTCTAAAATAGAATACAAAGCAGATGAAACGTGTTGAGACTCTCGATTCGTTTAAAAGTTGCAGAAATACATAAAAGGATGAAAATATAAGCTTCAGTATTAACATTGTAGCTCAGTTCTAAAGGGAATTAATTGCAAATTTGATAATATATTTAATTTATTATAAAGTCTTTTTGTAAAACAGTGTTTTTTGTATAATTCTCAATTGTTATCAGGCTACTCTTATGAAATTGATTTATAATAACCGCGTAATTTGTTTATTGTAAAGCATCTTGCGCTGGATTCCAAGAGTTTACTTTAAACAAAACCTGAATTTTTACAAAATTGAATAATATTAAGAGATACTGGTATAAAATTGTAATGGCATTTATAATAATTTGTATTAAAAATGATACACAATTAAATAACTTGTAGCTGACGTCACTGAATAAGATTCCTGTACTGAATCCAACTACGAGTTATCTTGTAGTGTTTTTTTATGTTTATATAAAAATATTTCCTTTCTTTTTTCGGGATATTCTGACTTTATCCAACAAGCATAAAGGTGAAATGGTTCAAGTGAAGAACAAAAATGGAAAAATTTCGACTAAACCAGGTATAATTAGAGGTTATACTTGAGAATGGCTGGTGTTGACTGCTCTGATCAACGTATGCCCTACTATTCATTTTTCAGGAAAACCATCCATTGGTATAAGAAAATTGCACTACACTACTTCGAAATCTTCCTGCAAAATGCATAAGTGATCCATAACCAAATAAATAAAGGGAATAAAAAGATGAGGATGCTTCAGTTTAGGGAATCAGTTATTATGCGTTTACTTGATGGCGATGGCAGCGATACAGGAGAAAGCAATAACTACAATATAAAAACAACTAAATTCAAAAGGATGCCTCGAAGCTATGTCGAATGTGAACAAAGCAAAAACAAAATAAACCTAAGGAGACTAGGCAATTTTGCCCAGTGTGACCCAACAACCCAACAATTTGTGTTGATCCTTGGTTTTAAGCTCATCATACGCAGTTCGAACCAATAAAAATATTTTTTAAGTTTTAGTAATACATTTCATATAAAAATAACTATTATATTATAATCTAATAGTCTGAGTTATAGTTTTAATAATAAAAATTGATAATTAATATATTTTTTACACTACATAAATTTTTCATTCATCTTTTCTAATAATTCCTAACTCAAATGGTCATATGTAATCAATCTAAAATTGCAGCACACACTACGAGATATCTCTTAGCAGGCAGTTATAGCACACACGTTCACTAAGAAATATTTTGTATTTGGCAGTTAATGGGTTAAAGGATAAATTGACTTTTAAAATAACTGCGCATATCGCAATTGTGGCGATTGTTTCCAATCTTCATGGCTGTATTATCTAGGCCTGGAGTATAGAGGAGCTAATTCACGTTAAATGTCTTGCTCTTAGTTCTTACATTGGCATGGTATGGAAATTTGGAGACCGAAGTTAAAAATTGACAAGATCCGTTGGCACTATCCCTCACATTGATTGAGGTCGTGACGTTAATTAATGGTCAATCTTGATTGTTTTATTTTGAAGGAACCCGAGGGCTACTGAAGACAGATATCGTAATTCTGAATCATGGCCAATTGATGTAAATGACAGAGCTTAGCTGGAATCCATTATCTGAAATTCTGATCTACGCCAATGTGAGAATTTTCAATCTCACTTGATTTAATTTGCACTAGCATCTTTACACAACAGGTCTTTGGCTTAAGGAATCCGACTACTTGCGACAACTTTTTTTTTAAATAATTGAGATTTGGGGATTTTTTTGTTCTTTTTAGATTTGTTTAGTACATTTTAAGGAAAATATGCTAAAATTAAGAAAATAAAAAGAAATCATTATTTCTAAAATTGGAAAAAATTGGTAACAATTTTTAAAATAACATAAACAGGGCCAAAAGTTTATGAACAAATTTTCAATTTTTCTACTCTGATGTGTTGCTATATCATTCATTTTTTAAATGACCTTCAGGATAAGATATATTTTAATTTTTACAAAAACTAAAGCACTTTATCGTAGTTATATGAAATTGCTTTAAAAACAGATTATATCAGCATAAGAGACTGTAAATTTTGTAATAAAATAGTGATTGATTAATCTGAAGGTTAAAACACTTCTACTATTATACAGAACATATACATAAAATTTCAGTTAATTATTTTCAAAACTTTTTGAGCAATCACTGTCGCCGTTTGAGCATTTAAAAAAAACACATTTCGAGTAAAACGCGTTTTAAAGTATGAGATATCTCGCTTAAAAAGTAATGACATCTGCTTTTACTAAAACACTTGTAGTTTTTGTTCTAGTGAACGGATAATATGAACTTGGTACTTTTATAAAGCTAATAAAATGGCCTATAAAATAAAAGAATGAAAAAATTGTCAATTTTTGTCAAAATTCACAATTTTAGGGTAGTCGGATATCCTAATCGAAATTCAAATTTACGTTCGGCAGAAAACATGGCGGCTACAAATTCGTGACCATAACCACTAGACGACGGAAAGCGTCATACCAATGGAAACATATTCGGAATTTTTTCACGTATTAAAGTTTTTTAGAACTTTTTATTCTGCAGAAGCCAAATGGAGGGGGAGGGGGTCATGTCATCACTTTTATTTAATATAAATATTAATGTAGTTATAGTAGAAACTTTCTTGCTATTGAAATGTTTATTATAATTAAATAGAGCAAAAATATTTATCTTAAGCAATATTTTATAATTTCAATATATCTGTTCATAAAATTCTTTCATAATTTTTGTTGATGGTTTGATATTCTTAAAAATGTATTTACTTTGTGTAAATATTTCAAAACTTCCAAAAAAAGTACAAAATGTATTATGAAAATATTTTTGACTAAGCATATTTTAAAAAGGACACGATTATATATTAGTAATAGAATGCGCAAAGTATACGACTGTGTATCGTCTATTATTAGTTCCAATAAACATAAATAAGATATTTCACAGGTCTTATTCTAAGCAAATCGAATAAAATGTTTTCTTAAATGTATGAACTCTGCTCGTTCAGGACCATGATCACATATATGTAATCACTTCTGGGAACGCAGTGTCATATGTAAGTTGCGTCCCCCCCCCTTCTGGGGCTCGTAATCACATCAGTGTGTTCTTAATTTAATACATATAGAATTTGGAATGATTATAACCTATAAATTTTGACGTATTTTATGTAAAGTAATTATTTTATATGAATTTTTAAATGGAGTTAGGCTTAACAGGAATATCGCCCGGTTCTGAAGGGTTTAAGTTGGATTTCTAAGAAACGATTCTATTTCTATGTCTTCATACTTTATCACTACTAGCTAATGAGCCATACCTTTATATTTCTGAATCAATAGTTTTTTTTAAAACCAAGCATCTTCTATTTAAAATAAAATATAAATAATGAATCATCTATTAATATTCAATTAATTTTAGCGAGAAGTGTTCTAAGATTGTCCGTTTTTAAATGCAACTAAAAATTTCTAAGATTTTACAAGAGTTTTAAAATTGCAAATTATCAGTTAAGTAAAATAAATATGTTGACACCAATTAATTAAAAGTATTATATAAAAAGCTGAAAAAATGTTTTCTTTTAAAATTTTTTTTCTTTTAAATATGTTCAGCAAGAAGATATGCAAATGAAAGCTTACACAATTTTGACCGACCACTTTATCATTTTATTGAATTCTAATTCGTATAAACCCTCATTAAATTTTTAAGTATCTTACTAATGCATTTATTTTACTGAATTCTAATTAACTTAGATTAAAAGTTTAAATATTTGTAGCTTATTGTGTTGAAAACTATTGACTTGCATGCTTGAAATCTTGAATATAATTAACAGTGTAACTAATGTATTGTCAAATATTTTTTAAATGATTTTCCCACTAATGAGGAGTATCTCTCAAAAATGATTACTTTTGACTATTGATTTTATTCATATTGTTACGAATGTTGAGTATAATTAATGCTTAAAATAATGTAAATAATTTACATATGGGTGTTTGATATTGTAAAGTAATCTTTCGTTGTATTTAATTTACGACAAAAACTACAATATTCATAAGCAAAGCCGTTCCTTACATTATAATAGCGATTCAATAGAAAATTGGTAAAGTGTTGGCAATAGAGCCAAGTTGGCATCATTATCGGCGATCATTTTGGCGACCATGATAGCGATTATATGGATGCCTTCTGGAAATTACTTGAGAAATCTATTACATTTAGATATGTGATGTAAGTGTATCTTTCGAGAATTATCTGTGCAGCCAATAAATAGAAGTCGCTCGCTGAAACTTGGTCAGTATTGTTCGACTGTTGAAGAGTTTCTTCGATCGAGCGATTGCTTGCGAATTGTCTTTATCATTACGTATTTGTATTTTTGGACACTGATAGTAGAGTATGAGTGCTGTAGAAGGTGTGAGGACTTTCTGGAATTTATTAAGAGAATTTCAGTTTTGTATCTTAAATTTTAAGCATTGTGTTTGTACAACAAATTTCCATCATTCCTGAAGTACTGTTTTGCTCTTTAAGACTGATAACATAAAATCCTCGAACCTCGATCAACGTAACATTATTTATGGATGACGTTTTATTGCTTTTGAAACAACATAACACGATTTTTAATTTTAGATCTAAGCTTTTAACATTCAAAAATTCTTACAAAAATCAAACACTCAAACAAATTTATTCAAATTATACAGCATTCTTTTTTATATCTAAATGTTTTCTTATATTTTTAGCGAGAGTAATAACGGAAAAATTAAACTTCAAATGGAGTAAATAAAACGATTTAGTAAAAGATGTGTTTACAAATTTAGGTAAATGATTTCCTAACCAGAAATATATCTTAAGTCTAAGTCGACCTATTCTACGCTAAATTTATAAACCAACAATAATTGCGGCTAGAAAACCCAGCAACTTATAGTCTTAGGGAATTTGTACAATTCACAATATCAATCTACATTTTCAACGATGTTCAAAATTGATATTTTATGCTAAACTGGATAAAGTAGTTCCCTTCTTAGTATATTTGTTTCGGAAAACATATATTGGAATATGCAATACGTCAAATATATTGCATCATTCTATATCTGCATCGAAAAATGTCCATACACTTACTGGAAAAAGTAGTGTTAACAATATATACACAGAGAAAATAAAAAAAAAAGCGTATTTAAAGAATGAAGTAAATTAAAAAATGTACATCTTAGCACCATCTTGTTAGAATGTAACATATGCAGCAAGTTGTTCTTCAAACTTCCCTTTCACGAAAATATACGAGTATATATACTTTTCTAAAAATTTTCTTTTCATTTTTTTGGATCAATTATTTGTTACTTCTTAACTTATAATTTTTTGGAAGCTTCATAATCACACACACATTTTTAACTATTCGTAAATCTTGAATATCGAAAAACTATAATTCTTATCATTTGAAACATCTCTTCTAGAAACTTTAAGGTATACTGCTCATAATTTAGTGCATAATCAACAAATTATCTTTATTAACGAGCTATTTTTTCCTTCAAACAAATTTAATCTATACCAGTATTGTTTGGGCAATATTTTTCGGAATCAGGCAAGTATAGAAAGTTATATAATGCATAATATAGAATATTAGAAATCCAGAATGAGATGAAATATTTTTTAGTATACTGAGGTAATGATTTGAAATAACTGCAAATATTTAAATGCATTTTTCAAGCAGAACTAAAAAACTTAACAGAAAACTATAAATGTCATGTGTATTTGTGTATGTTGATTTAAATACAGATATTATTAATGCCAATCATAAGTTTACAGTACAAGAAGAGCCATATTAAGACAAAATACAGGTCTTCTAAATGCAAAATTGTATATTTTTTCTACATTTTCTGCATCAGGAAAAGACTGTTTAATATTACAGCATAATAGGGATTCTATGCAACATGAACTAATCTATTTATAATACTACTATAAATCCATCTACTCTCAGAATTTTCGGCTGCTCTCCAGAGCTTCTTGGATATAATGGAGATTTATTTGACACACTTTAATAGCTTTCGAACGAACAAGTTGAACATTCAAGCATTAATCCATGAATAGTAAGTAAACAACCCTTCCATTAATTGTTTGAAAATAAAAACATAAATAATGTTCAACGTTAATGTCCCTGATCCCCTTAAGTGGTCAAATTTTTTGCTCACAATATTACAAAAAAAAGGGACATTTTTTATTTTACATAGCTACGCATGTTTCGCATAACAAAATGCGAAAAATGGAAGAATTTTATTTTAAGTTTCAATATTAAAGTTTTCACACTATTTTTCATTTTATAATTGTCAAACACATAAACCCCTCATGTTTGTTTTTTCAGTTCTTACAATTAGTTCACACCCTCTATTATATATATATATATATATATATATAATATTATAATATATATACAAGTGATCAAATGAAAAGTACGAAACGACACGGTGGTACAAATATAGACTTTATTCAAAATATACACCATAGCCTGAGCACAACGATCCCACTGATGACAAGCCGCAGGATTCCTTGTTCCAGATACCTGTGCTGTGACGAACCCAGTCTTCACAGTTCTTGAGTACGTCGTCCGAGTTGAAGCGCTTTCTTCAGGTTTTCTTCAGTGGACCAAACACATGGAAATCGCAGGGTGACATGTCCGGACTGTAGGACGGATGGTCCAACGTCTCCCATTGGAACTTGTCCAGTTCCATTTGTGTGACTCTGGAGACGTGTGGACGCGCGTTATCATGGAGCAGAACCACACCCTCCGTGAGCAGCCCCGGTCTTTTGTTCTTGATGGACCTACGTAGGCGTCGGAGTGTCTCACAGTACACATCGGAGTTAATGCTTTTCCTGTGCTCGAGTAATTCTGTGCTGCATCATTTGGACGCAGCTTTTTATAAGAGCCTTTGCTCTCTCCTGCGCATGCGGGCACCCGCGCATGATCCGATCCCAGTCAAAGTCTCCAATGGCAACCCGAGATGTCTCGCTACATTCTCCCTTGAGGAATATGCAAATATTTAACTGTTTCATTTTATGTCGTTTCGTACCTTTTCATTTGATCACCCTTGTATATATATTATATATATATATATTTCAAATTTTCAATCGTTAAAAAATACTTTTTATTCATCCACTCAAGCTCAAATACATTTTTTAAGCTTGTAGTGGAGAGGACACTTGATGTTAATACAGATTTTACAAATATTAATTCATTAATTCTATTTAATTATTGAATAAATAGTAACAAACAAAAATAATAGTTCAACACCAAGGAATTCCAAGGAAAATCGCTTTCTGTTTTGCCACTTAATATTGTGATTCTGTCATATGTATATACATATCTATATTAATTGTAATTATTTAATAAAAAAGTAACTAAAATAAAAATTTTCTTTGTTGACCAAAGTAGGAATTGACTTAATTTTTTTAAACATTACTTGTTATAAGTACATTCTGCATGCTACGAAGAATATTTCATATATTTTAAAGAATTTCTCCCATACTAACAAAAAAATTTCATGTTCGTATCTCTTTTTCAAAAGGCTGAGGATTTTGTGCGTGTGTGTATATATATAGTTGCACAATTTGAAGCATGGTTTAATCCTAAGTCTTACATTGTAATGGGGACAGAGATAATATCGGCTTATTTAAATTATCTTTACATTTTAATTTCTTCACAAGCAACAAATTGCACCTTGTCTTTCTAATCCCCGTTCTTTATCGAATATTTTCAAAAATCTGAATTCCTGCCCCCAATGAAAAATTCCCGCTTTCACCAGAAAGAAAATTCCGGATGAGAAGTATTTCAGTACCAAGGACAAAGTACATCTCTTAAAAGCACTAGCACTAACAATCTCACAATAAAAATTTAAAAAATATGCAAATCAAAGATAGAAAGAAGAAATTTTCAGTGCTCGTATAGTGTACGGGCAAACCGGTTGTGACCTGGTTTCGGCAGGCCGTACGGTGTACGTGGAAGCTTAAGTGGTTAAAGAAAAAATAACTTCAAGCTAATTTTGTCAGTAAATACATATTTTAAATGATACACTAATGAATTCGTAGAAGACGCAAATTAAGAAAATTATGCTTTATTTTTTTATTTTTTAACAACATGCAATCTAGCTTATTAATTTTTATATTACATACATTATTATTATATACAATAATGTAACTTTCAGCTTTATACTCAAATCCGTATAAAAGTATCTTATATCAAATCAATTAAATAGTATGTTTATTTACATTACATTAAGATTGTAAAGACAAATTTTCTCATGAAGATTAAAAGCTGTTACATTTGAAATAAATTTCTAATAATTTTTTCAGTAATTTAGACATGTAGAATAATCTTTTTTCGTAAACAAATAAAAGCTAAATAATGATTTTAAACCATTTTCCTACAAAACTTAATTTTTCAAAAGATTTAAGTTAAGTGAAACCTAAGACAAACAACATTTTTTTCAATTTTACCTAAATTCTGAAGAGTTTATTGAAAACTAATGCTGAAGTACACATTCATTCGCATCTTCATTTTAAACTCTAACAATACCCAGTATCAGTAATATAATATTTCAAATTAAAATAAATGAAAAATATTCTTTTAAATAAATAAACATGTATGCATTCTGAAAGTATAAGATTAGTTTCCTTTCTTGAATAAAGCGTATGTTAATCCTCTGATATCTATGCACAGAAGATTGTAAAAAATCGAAAGGCCTCTAGCCTTTGTTAATTTCTAGTCCTTTTGAAGTCAACCAATTGTCGTATACATATTTTCTGAAGTAAGTGGTTTCGAGTTTTGTTAAAATAAAAATAAAAAGGTTTTTCTACCAACAAAGAAAAAGTTGTTGTGATGCTTCGAATCTGCACAATACAAACAGTATCGATGCTAATGACCTGCATATATAAGGATCATAATTATTCTTCGATCGATTCTTTCAGCAATAATAAAACTCATTCTACCCGATTACGCTTTACTAATGCAACTCTAACAAACTAAACAATGCTTCCGCGATTATTATAACATTTCGTCGAGTCGAAGACTTTCATGAAAGTCTTCTAATAGAACTATAAATCTGCGACGAATGTTCTTGTGTTTCAGAGACGTAAAGATTTGCCGTCAAACTGGGACCATGCCGCAAGCAAACTAGTATAATGGAGAATGGAAAAAAATGCTATTATAACATTAAAAAAACCAATAATAAATGCACACGGAAGCATTAATGCATGCTCCATAGTATGAAATTTGAATATATTTTATTTAATAGTGCTTTTCCAGTGTATGAATTGTTTCTTGCTGATAAGAATATTTTCTATAACAATCATTGCTCAGTTAACACTAGAATTACACATGTTCTTGAAAGATTGTGTGGATCTATGAGGCTCATTTTTATCTTAATGGCACTTTTTCACATGTAATTGTAGAATATAGTCTAAAACAAATCCTCCACGTTCATGAACAAATTATGTTATATGGTTTAATCTAATCTCTCCACTACGGTTTTTGATGCCAACGCTGTCGCAAAACAGAAACTCTGCGCAAACCCTCGGAAAAAATACTGCCATAATTAAACTACAACTGTAAGATAACGAAGACCATAACCAGATTAAGGACAAAACACTTCAAAGGCATGAAGATCCTGTCTGGCGAATCAAGAATATATGAGGAGTGCAAGCACTGCTCGAACATGCAACTGGATCCCAAACACTTATTTAGCTGCCCTTCCATTGCTCGTGCCATTTTTAAAATTGACATGACTGCAACGCGTAAACATTAGACGCAAACAAGGCCGAAGACATTGCCAAGTCAGTGATTCCCGCCTTTGGCGCTATCTAATTTTTATCATCGTCTCTGCTTGTGCTCTTTGTCATACACGAAAACAACAACAACATATGACTCGGAGGTTGGTGGTTCCATCATTTAAACAGAGGAATTGTCAATACACCGCAATTTTTTATACAAGAAATTGAACTTTTCCTCGCATCTCTTTGTCTGTATCTCCTCTAGTTGGTTATTTCCAACAACTTGGCCTCACCAATCTTTGATTCTAATAAACTCATGTGACTTTAAGCTGTGGGGCTATTTAAACAGCCCCATTTATCCTAAAACAATGTTTTAAATTTAATTGATTTAAAGGATAAAATTTAACACGTTTCACTTCTCAAAAGAAAAAAAAATGAATCCTTGTGGGCTCCAAAAAGAGCATCGAATGCAATTTTCGTGGCAAGGCAATGACGATTAATAACGACGTGCTCCTTCAATGAAAATATGATTTTACATGTGTTGCAATAATTTTTTTCACCTGAAACCTTACGTCGTTTTCTTTTCACGTGGTTCTGCATAGTGCTTGCATATTAACATTTTTTGGTCATTGTTAATAATTTCATTTCCACATGCTATTTCAGTACAGTTATGATATCAATAGTTATTATCTAAACTAATAAAAGCTTAACTAAAACTAAATTCATTGGCGTAACAGATCATGAAGGGTCAAGGCCGACTTGCCCATCTGAATTTTTGTTACCCTGGGCATTGAGGAGTATGAGCAGATGTTCCAGTCAGGTGGTCATTCTCATGCGAAATCCCTATTGTTTAATTCACAAGCAAGCTTGATATACTCATTCACTTAGGGGATGAAAATGTGAGTCGACCTTTCCCAGCCCGGGGTTTGAGCCTCGGACCAGGGACGTTGAAGCGCCATACTCTATCACTCAGCCACTGGGATAATTGTTTATATACTTTTCTGTTTTTTCCTTTAGAGATATTTTTTTCTTTTTTTGCTGACTAATATTTTGATGTATTAATATCTTTCTTTACCTATTTACTGTTTTTAAAATTAATCATTGTTTTAATTATTACTTAAGTTATTCTTTTATCATTTTAGGCATTTAACATAACATATTCCACTGTGTAATTTATTTCAGCTGCATACAGATGCTCTATCTTTCGGCACTTGCATATATGCAAAGCACTAAAGTGAAGGGCAATTTCTACACTGGTGTTAAAAATTATGGGAACTATTAGATTTTCTGTCGATTATCTCTTGAACTAAAGGACAGATTTAAAAAAAAATTGGTACAAATATAGGGATGATATAATACAAAAACATAATTATTTAGCAGTTTAAATACACACGCGTGATCGTGCGTAAAACTCATAGAAGTCGGAAGGTATGAAACAGCAATTGCAGAATATAACAAACAAAACTGGTCTCCTCTTTCAGATAAACAGGTCTCACATTGGGATTTTGTATCGGAAATAAGGGAATTTAGGAGCCAGTGACAATTAATCCCACTATTTTCAGGCCTTGGATGATTTTCAAAGGAGGCTTACGAGTTGCATTGGCCCTCCCTAAAGCGTCACAGGCAAGCTGCATAGGGATAAGGATTGGAGATCTAATTGGTCAATCCATTCAGTGAATATCCTCAGTTCCCAGAAATTCATTGACCAGATGTGCCTCGCGATGTCATCCATTAAAATAAAATCTGAGTCAACTGCACCCATGAAAAGGTGAATATAGGGCTCCAAGACCTCCTCCCTATACCTCACAGCAGTCACAGTACCTCTTGCAAAGACATAGCGGTCTTCCAACGTGATGCCTTCTCAGACCATCAAGCCTCAGCTATCTTAATTGCCGATATCTTGGACTTTGGAGGGTAGGTAGCGGGTCCCGAGTTCTTTTCGTGTTTTTTTTGTCGTACTTTCATATGGAGAGAACAGAGTTGTTGAACAAGTGGGTTTAATTGCCACATGAACTCATAAATTCCCTTATTTCCGGTATAAAATCACGGCATGATGCCTGTTCATCTGAAAGAGGGGATCATACACCTTATTAACTAATTTGTTTGGTTTTTTATATTCTGCAACTGCTGTTCCATACCTTCCGACTTCGAAGAGTGTTATGCACGATCATGCGTGTGTATTTTAACTGCTGAATGATTTTTTTGCATTATATCAGCTCGATATACCTATCAGTTCTTTTTAAATCTGTCCAGCAGTTCTAGAGATAATCGACGAAATCAACAATTTTGAACACCAGTGTAGAGCTTACTATATAATGGCAATTTGGAGCGCAGTTGAGAATGGATCTTAATGTTCTGATTTTCCTACTTATTAAAAATGAACTTTTCCTAATCTTCATTGCAGATTTATGACGATTGTATTTATGTGCAACAATTTAGATGTAATTTATATTACCTAGTTTCAGTTTCAAATTCCAAATTTTACCTCTTTCAGTAACGCATTATTTTGTATACCCCTCTAATTTTCTCTCTCGTTTACAATTTTTTTTACATTTCACGTTCAGAAATTTTTGAAATATTTAGCTAATTAAAGATAACTATTCTGACTCTTATTTTAATTGTGTGCATTTGACTTCCTACCAAATCTGGCATCAGTTATACAGATGATATACACTTTCTCAAGAGTTATATTGCAACATTCTATGAAACACTTCTATGAATCATTTTAAAAAAGGAAATGGACCTATTTACTTAAATGGCAAAAGTGTTAACAAATTTGATTTGGAATAAGAATTTAGTAGCTGAATACAAGTGCAAAACATTCTGTAAACCCATAAAAAATATGGAAAGCAAACTGTTCAATTTCTGATTTGGATCATTTTCTTTATTTCAGGCTAGAGCTTTTATACAGCATACGGAATGAATGGAAAAAAAACATTTTAAACACTATAAGTTATTTTAATAAAATTTCAGAATGATTGTTTATTTATTCAAAATTTAAGTTTTTAAGCACTTTATAATGCTCTAAAGCCATCAGCCATTCCAATAAGAACTCATCATCTTTATAACTGTAAAGGGTGCTGCCAAATTCGACCGACAAATTCAGAGAGGTGATAGTAGGCAGCATGAGGAAACAAATCAACACAGAACAGGAAGTCGCAAACCACGTTTAGCTGGGGGAAATCGTGATAATAGTAGTCGTTAGGAGGACAGTGGGCCAGAAGAGGAGAAGTGGCCAAACCAATGAGGGGATTTAGAGTGCTTTATAGGGCAGATAACGCGTATACGTATGCACTTTTCTTAGAATTGGTGCAGGGAGTACTGGCCACTGCTCACAAGAACGTGGGGTCCACGCAAGATAGTGCACTAGCGCATTTTTTGATTCACATCATGTTACATATCTCGAGAGGTGGACCTGTAGTCTTATCTCCACGCTTCCTGGACCTCAGTCCCTTTGGTTTATTCTTTTGAGGCCATTTGAAATCGCCTGTGTATAAGACGTTAGTGACTACAGTGAAAGATCTCGTGGCGCAGACCTTCATCACTTCAGCTGACATAGCCAGCATACCGAATTTTTTTGAAAGTGTATGACAATACTTCGTTTGTCTGTTTCGGCTGTGCAAGGCCGCAATTTTGAACAATTCCTGGGACAATCACTTGTCGTTGTATTTATGGCTTCCAACTGTGAGGCATTGTTTGTATAAAAGCATGCTTTACTTCTAATATGTATTTCTTACCTCTTATTGTCCCTTTCCATTCCCCTCGACATCCACCCTTCATAATTCTTTTTTGCAGCCCCACGTTCTATGTTAATTTGTCGTCTCCATGTTGCCTACTATCAACTCTCTGAATTTGTTGGTCGAATTCAGAAACACTCTGTATACTTCCATTTTCCATTTTAATAAAATGTAAATTTTTCCCTACAACAAAGAACAGAGAAAATATTTCTACCCGAAGATAAACCCCGTATGAAGAAGAATTTAATTAAAAGACTAATGTGTGTTTTCAATTAGTAAAAAATTTCGTTAATTCTTAAGAAAATAAAAAATTAGCTGAAAGAAACTCTCCAAGTATTCTTCAAATAATTTAATTTGCAAGGTGAAACTACGAAAGAATGTTGCAAGTTAGGAGAATGTATGATACGTACTGATTAGTTTGACATTCTTTGACATTCCGTCTCTGAACTTGCAACATTCTTCATTTAATTATACATTGAATCTAGAGAAGAAAGTGTAGCACAAATGAAATGACGTATTGTAATTAAAAGGAATGTGGTTTCTATTGGCATTCTTCGAAAATATATTCGAATTTCTTACAAAAGTCGTAATCAAGAGTGTGCAAAAAATATTTTGAAAGTAGGAAAAAACTTTTTTCTTTAATTTTTAAAATGGAGGTGATTCCTGGTCAATAAAAATTTTCAATGCATCATTATTACGCAAACAATAAATGAAAATGTATTTTTTTAAGTATAGTATAAGAAATTAATTATTCAACTCAAACTAAATTTAGAAGGAATTTTTCCTTACATTGTAAATTGTTATTTATACCTTAAGTTGTTTTATTCAAAAATAAAGTTTTTTTTTATGTTACGAAAGTACACCTAGCAGTATTTGATTATTGTTACTGACGTACTTAGAAAGGAAATCGTAACACAATGAAGAAATACGCATAGCTAATTGCAAATTACATGTTGGACAGAAGTGAAAAGCTTATGCAAATAGTTTAATTTACGTCCGAATCTTGTCACGCAATACCTAGACTCTGGATGTAAAAGCCAGGCACTGGCTCTCTCCATACAGGCTATCAACAATGGATTGAAACATCGAAACTGTTAAAGGAGTCTAAAATAGAAGCCTGAAATGTAGAGATATGAATATTTAATTTTTCTCCTCTTAAAAAAGACATTATCCTAGAGCTGCATCACCATGTTTTATCGATGAGTGCAATTGCCATTCCTGTTGTTCAGAATGTCAAGATAGAATAATCTCAGAACATGGTGAAAAGGTAGTAGCATGTATGACGCAAAACATATCTCACTGACAAGCAGAATCCCTGAATGATTTTGCAAAACCCGTATTCCACGGCATATGGAATTCAAAGCCATGGACTATCATGAAAGGGTGTGTTTGTGTATCTGCTAGTAACCAAAGCATTCACAACAGTTTGTATATGGGACGGCCAGAACACGGTAGCAAGTCATGGGAGGCCTGTTGAGCATTCATTTCAGAGTTGTAGCCTAACTTGATATCAACGTAATCACTACTGGATCAACAAATGGCATCCAATGCTGTTTTCATATGCATCTTAATTTTTTATAGAGAAGTGACGATGATCGTGGACGAGTAAATCAGTTTTTTTGGAGAGTGTTGCCTGCCGACTCAAATTGTCAAGTTTCTCAATAGTCGTTTCCAGCCTTCATGGTCTTAAGTGTCATCATGTTCGGAAAGTGTACATCCTTTGTGTACATTATAGGCAATTTAGCACCACACCAATACACTATTATTACAGAGCTTCATTTCCCTGGGTGGAAATTATTAATCTAAAAGTAACTTAATCGTTAAAAACCACTAATTAGAATTTTAAGTAAGTTACCCAGGTCCGAATTAATCGAGCCCCATACAAAAATAAAACTTAAGGCTTATTTGCATAACTTAAAAGTTAAATAAGGCTGTACTTACATTAATGGGCTGTCTGAGAGGAGAGGGGAAAACCGGATCATTTGTCCCTCAACGTTGTCTTCTGTTGTACAATTTTGTGTAAAGAAATTTTTGAAAAGAGGTCTGTCACATTGCCTTTTTATAAAACCTCATTATATTTCAAATCTTTACGTCTTTAGTCCCATTATATCTTTTTGCCCTATACGATTGGTCTATCTGGATTACGTGATGCTCTACATGCTTACGCTGCCGCCTTTATTGACTATTTCCTTGTTTATAAAATAATTTAAGGACAATATTTTATCTCTGCAAAATATCGTGTATTGTAGTCCGTCTAATAAATAAGTATTACTTGCTGAATATACACACACATATATGTAGGAGGCGAAGCTGACAGGCCGACTGACAGGTTTAAAATTGAAGTGTCATTAAAATAATGTTCAAAATTCAGCTTTGAATCAGATTAAACATAAAATAAGTTTTACAGAATTGATCAAATAAGCGATTATTTATTTCTTAGAAAAATATAAAAAAGTAACGAGATGGTTTTACAAAAGAGAAACATTCCTAAAATTTAAGTGCCTCTACTTTTGTATATGACAGACAGTTTCAAAATGTATTAATTATTTTTGAAACTATCTCAGATTGATATCTAAAGTCATTAGGGAAGAAAATATCGTTTCTGTTTATAAAATCTCGTTTTAATATTCAAAAGTTATAAGCCTTTAAAGTTCAACTCTGGAATAAATTAAGTGCTTATTACGAGAAAAGTTTAAGCGAAGGATAGTTCAGCGAAATTTTATACTGCTGAGTTAATTTTATGGAGGCATGGTTACTGTAAACGAGCTGTCAAGTTTCGTCCTAATCACCCACTCTGAAATTTATTGTATTTAATTTTAATTGGATGAGGTGAATATGATCTTACCCTGCAACGATCTGAGAATATTAAATACGCCTTTTGTTAAGATGGTAATATTAATAAAAAAAATCTTAGTTATTATTTAGAAAAAGCATTTGCTGAGTAATAAAAGCTGTTAAAAATTTTCAAGTTAAATAATATTTCAGATTGTATAGTTACTGGATTATAAGATTTTAGTCTTATATAATTTGAAAATTCTGCACGAGTTTATTTTAATTTTTACCGAGTATACCATAATTAAATTGTTAAAAAATTCTTATTTCTCACATTAATCAAATTACATTTTTCTTTCCGTTTTAAAAAAGTGTCTCCTTCTATCTATCTATCTATGTGCATGTACGGATTATTCTTAATTAGAACTTTACAAATATTCAAAGTAATAACCCCACAATTCTGCTGAAATGTATATTTTAACATAAACAGAAAGTATAGCACCTTCTCGCATTACTAATAATGCGTGGTTTTTAACATTAAAACCCACGTTCATATTAATTACATACATCCGCATCATTAAGAATTTTATACTTCATGTTACTATGAGATAAGACTCTACATTGACAATTTAATTTTGTTTATTTAGGAGCTTAAGAGCGCTTATAAATTACAAAAAGCCACTTATCTGAAAGAAGAGTAGGGTGATATTTATATTTTGGCTTCTGTTTTCTGCATAGTTCTGCCGTGATTTTCAAGTGCAACCCATTATAAACTCCACAGCGTTACACTAACATTAAGGGACCGAATTCTTTTCTGCCATTGGCAGTAATTCGTTTATTGGGTGAACGTTTCCGCGTAAAGTTCCAATTAGTTATTTTACGAGTCCAACGAACCCAAGGGGTGCCAAGACGCACCCTCCTTAAGGAATTTCAGAAATCCTGTCAACAAGGGTTGAACTAAAAATTAAGAAAGGGACCATATATAGCGCGATTGAGCCCCATTTCACTAATAATTAGTAGCACATTAATTTCGAATCAAAATGGGCTCAATTAAATTTCCGAAGAACTATCATCTTTAGAGAAAGAAACATCAAATAAAAACAAATTCAGAATTTTTTACAGTGCTTGAAATATTTTGGCATTTATTAATTGAAAAAAATAACGCCTAAGAAAAGGGATAATAGCTATCCATCATCATAGAAATACTGTATGATTATGATTAGGGGGTAATAGTCTTTGTTGTTCCATATCCACCAAAATCTGTAAATAAATAAATAAACTGAGTCATTGTCTCGTACCTCGTGCAGTTCTCGTCTCGGACTCTCGTTTAATAAGAAATTGAAGCGGATGATACTGCTGACCCTGGTTGGGAAAATAGTCTGCTCCTACATTCTACAAATGATAATGCACGCCCTGCCTGGGAAAAAAGTCCACTTCCACAACTCTGCATCTTGATCGTAGATTTTGGCCTCGAAAACAGCAATCACTTTCCAATTTAATAGCCACTGAAAAATTAGAAGATAAAAAATCTAAAAACAAAAAAGTCTGTACTAGGCTGCAGTATTCCAGAGCTTCATATGATCAGCTGCTGTAGAGGTGCAACCCGGACCGTCGTACTGTCCTACTTTCTCCACCTGATACTCGTCTTTGCCCATTTTTGGTGTTATTCTGTACGGTCCAAAGAACTTAGACCGTAACTTTAGACCACTTCCAAACTGTGTACATTGTATGGCTACAAGACCATTAACGTTGTATTCTCGTGCCTTTTTTTTTCTTCTCGAATTCTGAGAAAATTCTTTTTTCGGTTTTTCTCTTAGTCTTCTAGTTTCTTGATTAAATATCCTAGGATAGTTGACAGATGAAGTGGTCACTAGTAGTAAGCATCTTGTGGGGAGCAACGCACCAGCAATAAGTTAAAAGAACATAACTACTTCAAGGTCAAGCTCACGGCCCTCACTTACAGAAAAACGAAACATAGCTATCTCAGCATTTACGCCACAGCACCAAAACAACTTCTAATTTACAAAATCCCAGAAGAGGGGGGGGGAGGGTGAAGAGTTTTTTTAACGTTAAATCGTTATGCACGTTGTACGTTAAAATGGATATTAAGTCTGCTGATGTTCAAACATCCTTCCGTTGGTGTAATGTGAAATTAGGAGATGGAAGTGCCAGCTCAGGTGTCGTCCACGTCATTTGGCCATGGTTCAAAATTACGAGGTCCGTCGCCTAACACCCTCGAGTAGCTGAATAGAGCGACGTTATTATTCACTCACTCATTAAAATTCCAATTCAGTTTACACGACAACAGTATTGGGTTTTTGACCTCCATGATCAATTTAATTAGACTTCGTACAAAATCAGGGTCTGTCTTATAAACATCGGCAATTTCCAATAATGATTTTATTTCTATTACTATGACTTCGTCCAGTACTGTTAGACCTAAATCTTCAGCGATTAATTTTAATGGCTTCCTTATATTGTTTAATAGACTCATGATTGAAAATGCGTAATAAAATAAAAGTTTTGCACTTTACCGTTACTTTCAGTTTCAGTTCAGGTCAAGCAAATTTACTTGCGTGTTTAAATTCCTAATTTTGAGGGATTGTTATTTATCATGATTTTATAGCTTACAATGACTGTTAAAAAGAAAAAGAAAATATTTTATTAATTGAAGAGTAACTCAAATTAAGCATTAAAAATCTTACTGATGAACAAATCGTAGGTAGAGATTTAGGTATGGATTTGGTGAAGAGTGTAGTTGAGAGAGAGAAGAGGAAAAGACGAAGAAGAAAAGGACCCATGACCCTTAACAAAACATTGAAGATTTCAAACAAAACATGAGGAGCAAGATAATACATTCCTTTGCGCAAATTAGCGTTGAAAAACTTCAGTCTGAAGTGAGGAAGTGGAAGAAGAAGTGGTTAATCTTTGATTTTTCAATTTTTGATATATTTTATTTTCGAACAAGTAACTAGCGAAAAAACAGAAATACCAAAACACATTTTACTCGTTTGAAGGATGATTAATTTCGTGCAAATATGGTTTCATACTTTAATTTTTTAATATTGAAACATATGTGGAACAAAGTATATAACTGAAAACATTTATACATAGTATTTGTAAATTTTGATAATTTGACTTTAGACTTGGCGCTGTAAAACTAAGTCAATTTTATTTCAAAATTTTATTTTCTCTTTCGATTAGAACAGTAATATTGTTTCATGTGATATTTATGTTGTTTTTTTTGTACATTGTTTAAGGATATTTTTTTGATATATTTTTCTGAACTTAAAACTATGACTATGTGACTCATATGCTTAACTTGTAAAATAATATTTTTTTTAACCTACTTCCTGTAAATAAACATTTTTCAAGAACGTTCTTGCGTTGATTTGTTGATTTTTTAGACTATTTTGAAGGTTTCCAGCGGAATTATCTTATACATGAGTAGTGTAGCATATGCTTTAAATTTTCAGTTAATGTTTGATTTTTTTTTCTAACTTAAAGAGGAACTGCACAGCATTACTTAAGCAAATCAGGCTTTTCCCCATTTTATATGATTTGATTTTCATGTCATATTCATTCATATGCTCTTTATATAATTTTGTTTTGTTTTATGAATTTTTTCTTTTTACTTTCATCATCCAATTTACCTACTTCTTAAAAGAGGAGCTGTTTTCCTCATGGATTCTCTATCTGTGACCCTCAGTTTTTCTCCTTACGCAATAATAAATCAATAGAAGTGGACGACTTAAAGCAAAAAATTTATGAACTCATTTTTGATAATTGAATTATTGTCTTCCAATGGATCCCAAGCCATTGCGACATCCCTGGCAACGAAAGGGTAGACTCACTGGCAAAGCATGGCTGCAACCTCCCACAGCCTTCTGTTGCTTTATCATAGAGTTGCTAGTGGTATGTCAAGACTAGATAAGTGCCAATCCAAGTGAACACGACATATTTTTAATCACCATTTAATTTCACTTTGATTATCTGGTTTTTTGAAATTCTGGTTGTAACGGGTCTATCCGCGAGCCTCCTACTAATCCTCTTGGGAAAAACTATTTCTTTAAATATTGTTTTATTGAAAACTTTCTCCCGAAGAAGACACGGATTATGTAAATGAAGGATGACATTTAAGCATTAACCTTTAGTGGTTTGAAGTTAGCGATTAGCGGAAAGTAGCTGTGACGACTAATTGTTTTTATTTTTATCTAATGGGCTTCGGATTGGTATTTCACTACTGCAGACCTAGTACATCCCCATGAGCTGGTATCACTCTTTAATGCGTCGCCGTAAAGGTGGATACCAATCACCGCAGGTAATTTTGACACCCGGTTTCCTTCACAGAGGGAGGCACCTGAGCTCTGACGATGCGAACTTGTACCAGGATTTAATTTTGCCGAGAGCACCCAAGCCAAACAGACACTCTAGTAATCTTTAACATGCCGTATAATCATATGACATGGCCGATGTAGATTTTCTGCATCACGAAAATCCACCGACTTGGAACCCGCAACCTTGGATGCAGAAGGCCAGCGACAAACCAACCACGCCACTCAGCCGACGCGACTAATTGTTGAATAATTAAAGATCGTTAATGAACGATTTAGTCCATAAGTTGAATTAGATTAATATCGACAAGAAGTCGAATAGCTGAGAACGGAGTTACGATTATTTAGAACGTATATTACAAAAACGTTCAAGAGTAAGTGATTCAATTAATAATTAAGTATTATAATATCTCTTCTATCTCACTTTTGCTCCATCACTTAATTAAATGTGCATTTCCTACTCTGGGTCATTTCAATTGATTGACATAATAATAAAATAGATTCGTTCCGACTATGGCTGATTTTTATTCTAACTCCCAAACACTGATGGATGTGAGAAGACATCCCTCAGAAGGTTTACTCTTTTGTACGTTTCTCTGTAGCAGACAGTTGTTGCAAACACGTTTGATGAAATAAAAGAACAATTGAGTTTTTCTCTGCGTTCTTACTGAGCATACTACATATGTTTGTGCGTGAGAAAAAAAGAGAGATACTTAAACACAATTATTTTGAATCTTCGAATAGATCCTCTAAGAAATCTACATAATCATTATTATGAAAACAATACTTACTTTTAACTGAAATTTATTTTCTCGTATTACAAAGAGTATTTTAATTTCTTACGCGAAAGTTTCATGGTGTTTATGATTTTGGAAGAATTTATTTGTTTCTTTAGCAAAGATTCGAATGTGACATTCTGAAAGGAGCATTTCTTTTCTGTTGCTTCTCTTATAGAGATTTTTCTTCTGAAACAAGGACTTAAATTGTGCGATATTAAATCACTTTATATGAAAGAAATGCAACGAAAAAATAAGAAATGTGTTGCAGGTGTTATTTTATAACAATTAAATAAAATAATTTATTAAATAAGAATATTTCGAGTAAATTAATGCATCAGTAAAAATGAATAAGGAGATTCTTTTATCTATTAACTCGAAATTTTAACAGAATGTGTAAATTTTTAATTATATATGCTAGTTGTAGTGGTCTTCAAATGATTAATAAAATGGTTGATTTGGGACGTTTTAGATAACCCCTTAAGCGTCAATTTTTCCCCAAAATGTTCCGAAAAGAAATGCATACTTTTATTGCATATAACTAAGCATAATATTTAACATAATTCGAAAATAGAAAAATCTTATTTTAATTTTCAATTTTAAAATTTTCACACTATTTTTTGTTTTATAATTGTGGAACACAAAACCCCCTAAATGTTTGCTTTTTATAAGTACACTCTGCATGCTATGAAGAATGTTCTTTAAAGAATTTCTATCAAACTTACAAAAAACATTTCATGTTCGTACCTCTTTTTCAAACGGTGAGGATTTTGTGTTTGAGCGCATATGTATATGCACACACAATTTGAAGCATGGTGTAATACTGTGTCTTACATTGTAATGGGTACAGAGATAATATCGGCCTTTTAAAATTATCTTTCCATTTTCATTTCTTCTCAAGCAACAAACTGCATATTGCCTTGCCAATCCATGTTCTTTATCGAATATTTTCAAGAATCTAAATTCTTGCCTTTAATGAAAAATTCCCGCCATCACCAAAAAAATCCAGAATAAGAAGTATTTCAGTACCATGGACAAATCACATCTCTTAAAAATACTAGCACAAATAACTTCACTATAAGAATTAAAATATATGTGCAAACCAATCCGGTATAGTGATCAGTGAAGCTGACTGCGGTGCCGCAGGGACTGGGTTCGAATCCCGGAGAAGGCATGGATGTTTGTATTATAATCCTTTCTCTCTTCTGTCTGTGTTGTTTACCCCCGTGTTATACGTTCGTGGTGCACGGGGATTATAAATGTTAAAAAAAAATCAAAGATAGGAAGAAGGAAATATCAGTGCCCATACAGCTTGCATCCACACTGGTTGTAGCCA
>BMAO01019900.1:0-17951 GCA_019973975.1 Trichonephila clavata | reverse complement strand
TCTAGAATAAAAAAACTCGATAGATAGGCTTATCAAGAAATAAGTTGGATTTCCGCATTTTAAAAATTGTTAAATGTTTGTTAATGGGTTCGAAATATTCCAACAAAAAACTTGCGAGATTATTTTTACAATATTTCAGTAGTTGAAGCTCGAACGGATGTATTTTTTCCCCTCTGGATAAGCATCAAACGAACAAAGAAAGAGTTGTTTAATTTTTTACAAAATGCGTGAGTAAATTCGTCTTTTGCAATTTTTTACTTGGATAAAATTTGGGAGTTAGTTTCTTACTGGGAATGTATGAGCTTAAGATTAAATTTTTCGCAAAGTTTTTTAAAAAAATAAATAGATAGTATATCATATGTGATGTTTAAATGTTCCGGTGCGAGAGGTAAATCATTTGTTGGAAATTGTAGGTGTTTCGGACCTCTTAGATCTACTTCTATAATGAATTCCACTTTTAGAATTTTGATCGTAATTAAAGAGATTAAAATCAATTATTTCTTCTAGATTTAGCCAAGAAAAAATTACCGATTGGTAGAGGTTGGCTCACTACATAGCCATATAAATTATTAGCGTGGAAGCCTACGATATAATTGTGTGGTTTTTCTCGCGTCGTAAGTCTCTACAATATAAGGATATTGGATTTATCGTGTCGCGCGTTTACCTAAAAAAACAAACTCAAACCTCGCATTTGGGATTCGGACCAAATATATTCGCTTGCATTGTTAAGAGGTTGTGTAATTCTCTAGTTAAGTGAATTTCAAACTTGCGTTCCATGTTAACCGCGCGTAGTTACAAAATGCATAGGACCGAGTTCGTAAAAACGCATTGCTTTTCTTCTGAAGTGATTTGAAAACCTCTGCTAGCATATAGTATCAACGTTTTGATACAATTCTAAATAATTACTAATTTTTGGCATTAACGCTTATAAGCTAACTGGGCACGTCATAATCTTATCGCTCATCGATGTGTTAGTTAAGATGTTATAGACAACTCTTTGAGATGGCAAGATGTGCACATTTAATTTTTTTATCGAATCTAATATGGATATGGGAAAATACCTTTTTGCTTTAATAAATATGTTTTTTTTCACTTCTAAAAAATATTTTGAAAATTTTGAACTCGCGATCGGATGTCTATAAATTGTTTACTAAAACATCGAAAGAAGAATCTAAAAATTGAAACGATTCAATAAATTTTAGAAGCATCTAAGGAAAACATCATAGACTTTCCTACGTTAATCGGAATAATATTCACAATTTTAGCAAAATTTGGTGGTAAATTTTTTCAAATGAAATGTGTGTCGTAATTTTGAGAGTTATGGATAACTACGGGTACGAAATAAGTCACCCGATAATTTAGATTACATGATTGATAAGCTAATCCAACGATACCTCTGCTAGCCACACAGTAATGTGATCTCGTACGCATATATCATTCCTTTTAAATTTTTATTTACAAATGAGATATGTGTTTTTATCGTAATTAGGCTCAGGATTTCCACCATCGGCATAATAGAACGCATCTTTTTAAAGATTTTTTCGGATAAGAATTTTAGTGTATTAAAAAAAATTTTGGATAACATTTTCACCCGCATAATATCCCCATGGAATATTAAATTATCTTCCGCATCGATTGCTATAGTTATATTACTAACTGCTTCATACCTTTCGATTATCGAAATATAACTTGCATGTGAAGAAGATAATACGATATGGGTTTTTTTTTTGGTTAAAGATTTGAAATCTGCAAACACGCAAAACGGGTGTGAAAGCATTTTTGCTAAATTAATGAAATTTAGAGTTGTATTTTATGGCATGGAGATTTTTTTAGGCTTTCATCTGATTACATAGCGTTTAGTGATAGAATAAAGTTTATTCTCAGGGTAAATCCACTTAAAACATTTCGGACAACAAATGGGAATTCGTTCTTCTGGTGCATGAACCTATCAAAACTTTTGATGAGAAAAAAGTGTTCTTGAAAGTAAAGTAAATCGTTGATTCTGTATCGCGTGTTCTGTTTTCTAGTGTATAAAGGAGAAACTTCATTTACCTCTCAACCATATGCGTTAATATTTAAATTATTTATTTTTTAAAATTTTCCCACTTTATATGTTGTCATTGGAAATTTTATATCAATCGTTTTAAGAACTTTTGGTATTTAGAAGATCGATGTGGTATTTTTATGGGATGGATGCAATTTTGTTGGAATGCAATAAAGAAAACATTGGTTATCGTTACATTTTATGTCTGGAATCGCTTTTTTATTTTTAACTTAGTGGTAAGGAAACATTACCGCGTCCACCTGTGAGGTTACGATACTACAGATTTGTATATCTGCATGAGAAATAGTTTTTATTTGCCAACCGCTACCATTTGGAATAAAATTATCGATGGCATTGAAGTTTTTTGAAAAAGCAGAATCCATAGCTGGTAGTATTTGAATATGAGATCGAATTCTTTCGCCATTGCTTCAAAAATAGAAGCTACTTATGATTTCTTCATCTCGTTCATTTCTTTTGGTAAATATTATACTATACTAAGGTACCTGAATAGTTACGGGAAGATTTTTTTAAAAATATTGCTGAAAATTCATCTTTAAACTTTGGAGAAAAACGCATTTAAAGATTTAAAATCAAAATCTTTTAAAACTTTATACACACACACACACAGCTAAAACAATCTAAAACGTCTTTATATCAAAAGAATAAACCTTTTATAAACCCATATCAGTATTATATATTTGTTTCAAATTATTTTTAAAAAATTTTGTTACCAATTTTACATAGCCAAAAAAGCTCTCTTGGCGTCTAAATACTTAGTTTTTTTAAATACAAATTAGAGATATAAAAACCCGACTAGGAAAAATTTTATTATATTACCAAAAAGTATTTTTATATGGAAAAAAAGGTATACATTTCCACAAAGTATTTAAGAGTTTATGAAATATGTTATATAAAATATATTAGTGTGTATTTTTTATCAGTAAATATATTCACGAAAATTTGTTTTAAAAAATATTGCTTATCACGAAGGTTATAAGAAATTATAATAAAAATCATATAAAGACCAGCTTTTAAATCCACCATATGAATATATTTTGCTTTTTTTCATCTTTAGTAATTTTATTTTCTATGCAGCTTTTCCTTTTTCCCGAGAAAATTTTCTAAATTCTAAGGGGGGTCACGCAGAAATTAAAATGCGTTCAAAATCACATTTTATAAATCCATGTACACGATCTTAGGAAGAGAAGTATTTGCATTTTTAATTAATGATAATAAACCAGTATATCACAAATTAAAAGGAATTAACGTCAATAATGCACCAAAGCGAAATGTTTGATAATTGTATCTTTAAGTAAAATACTTCATAAAATGTTACTGCAAAAGGCTTTCTGAGTAAATTTTGAAATCTTATGAATAGATATCAATTTTTTGTCACCAGCTGACTAAGTATTATTAAAATTAACTATGTGTCATTACTGCTAGCACCAATGATGAGGCAAATTCCATTATATAAATCAAAGCTTCTTAGACCTTCCAGATCTTTGGGGCATAATTAATATGTCCTTAAGAGCACAGTTTTATATTAAATATATATAAAAAGGTAAGTTAAATATGAAACAAATATCGAGAAGCAAGGGCATAAGAAAATCGAAAAATGACAACAAATGTACGAATTTATCTGCAAAGTTTTACTAAAAACTAATAAACTATTCTTTAAAAAAAATATTAATTATATTATATTAAATATAAAAAAAATATTAATCCTAAGCTAATTTTTTTTTAATAAATTCGATGAAACACACAAAAAAGTGTAAAAAAGTATTAAAATTCCGGTTCGTTTTTGCTGCTCTCTGATGACATAAAAACTGCTATAACTTCGTAAACAATTGAAGTATAAACAAAAGCAAGGTATTTTTAGAAAGCAGAAAACTCAACAATGTAAAATTTGACGTAAAAAAAATTCGTCACTTTCATTAACATTGACATTTTTGCACTAGTCAGGCACAAATGATTAAACGAATACGTATACTCAATAGCGCATACAAGGGGGGGGGGGGTCCTAGGGGTCCAGACCCCCTCCCAAACCCCTTGAGTTTTTTTTCGATTGATGATAATCCTATATATATATAACGTATACTTTAATTAAATGTTTGCAATTAACAATTTATTTTATTAATTAATTCTAATTATTAATTTAATAGTTAATTTTTTTTACTGTTTTTTGTTAACAAAATCAGAAGAATCAATTGGTGTTTGAGGATCATACGAGTTGGGGACTTTCGACCATGGGAACCCCCCTCCCCTCCTTGAAAGTTTATGTGCGTGCTACTGCGAAGACTTAATATGTGTGTTGAAATGTAAAACATTATAAACCGATCTCTTCAAAACTCGCGAAAAAGAGTGTGAGGACCTGTTATCAATCACAGAGCGATATGTTCTTGTGAATTCTCGAAAATAAGATCTATATTTTTAAAAATTAATCATATTTAAATCTGCAATGTATCATATGGTAAAAAAAAAAACACACTATGAAAGTGAAAATTAGAGTACATTGAAAATCTTTTTTTTAACAGTAGTTTTTCACGTAGACAATTATTGCCTCGATGCCTTTCTGTAAGGTTTCTAGTTGTATCTCTCTCTCTCTCTCTCTCAGCGGTTCGATTTCGAACATTGTTTCACTCGCCGATTTCAAATAGGCCAACGTAGTAATTTGAACGGAAATACTTTATTCCAGTAGTAGACCTTTCCCCCTATTAATGACATAATGGGGACTGTTTTTTTTTTTCCTTCAAGAATATTTAAAATTAACGACTACCCTTAAAGTTTAAAGACTCAAAAAAGTTCCTTACAGGAAGAAAAAAAATTATAAGAACTTATCGTTATCTATGGTCGTCATGTTGAAATTGGAACTGCGACAAATAATATCCAAACGGCGGTGAAAATCATGCTCGTTCGTTGTCTCGGATCGGAATGAGTGTTAATTCTCTTCAGTAGAACTTGTATCCAAAAAAACTTACGGGTTTTGTAACTAGCGAGGTTATTTGGAGTGTTTCTTACCTACCCCCACCTCAGTCTTCCGCTATAACTTCCTCCTACTGTGCTTTTGTTCCTCTAGCTATTTCAAGCCATTCTTAACTGTCCTACATCAGTCCCTCTCTGCTTAAGCAAACCTCTTCCATAACGAATATTTCCAGGCGTGTGTATTTTTATTTTCCTATACATTCAAATCTTTAGAAAAATGATGTTTAAACAGGATAAATATCGAGAAAAAAAGGTCACACACGTACACATATATTTTAAAATAGATTTATTTCAATACTTTTTTTAAAAAAAGAGACACGGTATTCAACACAGAATACATAGATTCATAACACGAAAAATTAGAGTTTAGTAGGACAATCATATTCCGATTCGAAAACTCTACGAACGATCCAGTTTTTCTCCCCTCTTTGGATATTTGTCGCAATTCCAATTTCAACATAACAGTAAGTTTTTATAATATTTTTTTCTTTTGTAGGAACTTTATTTTGAGTCTTTAAACTTAAGGAATAATTGTTCATTTTAAATATTCTTTGGAAAAAAATCGTTATTTATTATGTCATTAATTGGGGGGAATGGTCTACTAACGGAAATAAAGAATTTCCGCTCAAATTATTAAATTGGCCTATCTAAAATCGGCGAGTGAAACGATGTTCGAAATCGATGTAAGGTATCGCTGATACAATTGGAAACCTTACAGAAAGACATCGAGGCAATGATTGTTTGTGTGAAAAACTGCTTTTAAAAGAAAGTTTTCAATATGTTTCAATTTTCAGTTTTATTGTATTTTTTGTGACCATTTTCTAGCAAAATTGCACATTGTAGATATTTTGCTAAATATTATGTGCTTTAGATTAGAGTGTGAAGATTAGTTTAGAAATATTTCCTGCATTGTATGAAATTTTTTCAAATCCCTCGATAGATGTTGAATGATTTTATATTCATTTCATTATTATGTGATTCACACACACACATTGTAGATATTTATTTTTCTCAAATATGCGTGTATGTGTGTGTGCTAGAATTAAAAATTTTCGCTTGCATATTATGAAAATATTTTAAGAAGTATTAGGATTAGAGAAGAAACAAAATTGTTATAATCGTCGCATTCTCTTATCTAAAGATTTAAATATAAATAATTTTCAAAAATATAGATCGTATTTTCATGAATTCACAAGAACAAATCGCGCATAGTGAATGATTATATAGGTCATCATTCTCTTTTTCGCGATTCTAGGAGAGATCTGCTTATAATATTTTAAATTCAAACACACATATTAAGTCTACGTTTTCGTTTAATCATTTGTTTAAGTATAGTATTTACACAAGAAATGAACGAGATGAAGAAATCATAAGTAACTTCTATTTTTGAAGCGATGCCGAAAGAATTCTCTCATTTTCAAATACGACCAGCAATAGATTCTGCTTTTTCAAAAAATTTCAATGCCATCGATAATTTTATTCGAGATGGTAGCGGTTGGCAAATAAAAACTATTTTTCATATAGATATACATATGGGTAAGTATCGTAACCTCACAGGTGCAGGCGGTAATGTTTCCTTACCCACTAAGTCAAAAAATAAAAAGCGATTTTAGACATAAAATGTAGTGATAACAAACGTTTTCTTTATTGGATTCTAGCAAAATTGCATCTATCACATAAAAATACAACACCAATTTTCTAAATACCAAAAGTACTTAAAATATCTTAAAACGATTGATATAAAATTATCAGGAACAATACATAAAGTGGGAAAATTTGAAAAAATAAATAATTTTATTATTATAACGTATTATGATTGAGGAAAATCCTTTAAAAGCTAGAAAATAGAACACGGGATACAGAATCATCGATTTACTTTAATTTCAAGAACACTTCTTTCTCATCAAAAATTTTGATAGGTTCATGCACCAAAAGAACGGAATTCACATTTATTGCCGGAAATGTTTTAAGTGGATTTACCCTGAGAGTAAACTTTATCCTCTCATTAAACGCTATATGATCAGATGAAACCCTAAAACATCTCCATGCCATCAAACACAACTCTAAAATTCACTAATTTTGCATAAATTCTTTCACACCCATTCTGTGTGTTTGCAGATTTCGAATCTTTAACCACAAAAAAACAAACAAAAAAAAATTGTACTACATTACCTTCTTTCTATGTAAGTTCTAATTCGATAATCAAAATACATGAAATAGTTATACAACTATAGCAATCGATGCGGAAGATAATTTAATATTCCATGAATATTATGCCGGTGAAAATATTATTCAAAATTTTTTAAATACACTAAAAACCTTTTCAGATAAAATCTTCAAAAAGATGCGTTCTATAATGCCGATGGTGGAAAATTCTGAGCCTAATTACGATAAAAACGCATGTCTCATTTGTAAATTAAAATTTAAAAGAAATGATATACGCATACGAGATTATTACCCTTGGGGTAGCGGATGCATCCTTAGATTATTTTATCAATTATGCAATGTAAAATATCGGGCGACTTATTTTAAACCCGTAGTTACCCATATCTCTCGAAATTATGACACACATTTCATATAGAAAAATTTACTGACAAATTTTGCTAAAATTGTGAATATTATTCCAATTTACATGGAAAAGTTTATGATGTTTTCCTTAGATGCTCTAAGATATGTTGAGTCATTTCAGTTTTTAGACTCTTCTCTCGATGTTTTAGTAAACAAATTATAGACATCCGATCACGAGTTCAAAACTTTCGAAACATTTTTTTGGAAGTGAAAAAAAAACATTTATTAAAGCAAAAAGGTATTTTTCCATATCCATTATTAAATTCGCTAGAAAAATTGAATGAGTCACACCTTCCATCTCAAAGAGATTTCTATAGCATCTTAACAAACATCGATGAGCGATAAGGATTATGAACATGCCCCATTAGTATATAAAACTTTTAAATGAAAGAAAAAAACTAGTAAATTGCTTAGAATTGTATCAAAACGTTGATACTATGAAGCTAACAGAGGTTTTCACATTATTTAAAAGAAAAGCAATGCGTTATTACGAACTCGATCCAATGCATTTTGTAACCAGTGCGGGGTTAAAATGGAACACAAGTTTGAAATTCACTATAGTATATAGAATTACAACTCTTAACAAATGTAAACGATTATATTTGGTTCGAATGACAAATGCGATGTGGAATTTGTTTTTTAAGTAAACGACACGATAATGCCAAGAATCCTTATATTGTAGAGACTAGCTTTTACCCGCGGCTCCGCTCGCGTTGATGTCTTTAAATAACTGTCAAAGTCGTAATCATTATCATTAGAAAGTAAATAATATAATATGGTAATTTTTTTATTGCTTGACTGGAACCAATAAAAATTAAAATGTCTAAAATTGAGCTTAGTTTAAAAAAAACTGAAAACGTAATTTAATATAATTAACAACAAATATTCAATAACTTAAACGTTTTATTCTTTTAAAAATCGAAAGTATCTACGTCTAATATATAATTCCTCTTTAAAAGAACTCAAAATAGAATATTATTCTAAGAGAGAGATGCTACTGTATACCATATCATATATTCTTCCGTCAGTTGCAAATATGAGAAGATTTGGGCATTACACACCAATCAAGCTACATATAGTTGGCCATGGGAAAAACATTGCTTTTCCAAATGAACCCCTACTACCTGAAATGTTAGCTTTGTTAATAGCAACAGTAAAACTGGAAATTGAACTTGTTTGAATTGAAACGGTAGGTCAGTGGGGATACTTGGAATTCAAGGTATGATAGCACTATCCCTTTTCATGACATATGTTCAAATATTGGCACCAAGTATATTCTGCATCAGTTTTGTGATCCAAAGCCTCGTTCCTTTACATAGTCGAGGAGCATCGAGATTTTGCATAACTGGTGCATTTAGTTTTAATTGAAGTTTATGTGAGGGTACACCCGAAAGTTCAAGTGAATTTAAGAACTCCGTGGGATATGAAGTACTTTGTTCTTTATATATGATTGTATTCATTGATAAATATTTCTTCAATTCCCCCCCCCTTCCCCGCACGTCGTTTAAATATTGAATGTTGATTTTATGGACAATGTCATTGTTAGGCGCCAATATTGAACTTGCGCGCTAGCACTGAGCCCAATTTAAATTTTGTTGCGAGCCCGGGTAAATTTGAGCAATAAGATTTACATCATTTTCTTCTACATTACAAAATTCTCTGAAAGTAAAATATAACCTCCAGCATTTGCGTCCAAACATCCATAACTGATTTTCAATCGCGTCTCTGCATAATGTTCCGAATTTAAACTATAGCAACTGCTATCTTCTGGGTTTTTCTGATGGTCATTAATAATAAGTTTAACAAAAACGTTTTTCCGGTTCCTCCAGGGGCGTTGAGAAAAAAGAGTGCACCATTGCCGGATTCTATTTTGCGTAACACTAGTTGGAAAACGTGACTTTGTTCTGGAGTTAATTGAGAGAAAAATTCTGTTACTTGACGTTGCAATGCTATAAAATCGTAGTTTAATTCTCAAGTAATTTCATTATCGAAGACATTTCCGTCGACACGTCTAGGGCTAATCATTCAAAAATTATGTAGCTTCTTCCTAACCATTCTGAAAACCTTTATTGCGTTTTGTTGTAGATGTGTTCATTGAAAGGCATATTTGGTTGTTTTTCGTCAAAAAATATCTTCCGCCATGTAGTCTTTGTACTTATTCCAAAAGGTTTGAGGATTAGAAAGACCGAAGATGAAATAAGTATTGCGTAAAGCTCCCTAATTTTCCCTTTTTTTTCGGCTAGTAACATTATATGGATGCCTCCATAGTATATCTTCAAAGTAGTACCTCCATGTAAAATATCTGGTTCAGTATAAGTGAAAAATTTTGTGCAAAATATGAATATTGTATAATTAGGTTAAAAAAAATTCAAAGTAATAAATACTTTCAAAACTACTAAAGTAATCAAAACTTTTTATGAAACTGTCAATTAATGTTACCATAGAATTTTCAATATCACGCGCACGCAATTCGCTAAAACTTTATTTCGTTTCCCTCTTTAAAAAGTGGAAGAAAATTTGCATTCAAATATCTGGGATTGTCGGAATAGAGAACTTTTTAGCCAACTTAGCGATATTTCTCAAAGTTTGAATTTGACATTTAACAAACGTAACTTAATAAACGCTAGACATTTAATAAAAAACCATTTAAAAAATTGCTTTTTGTAAAGATGCAAAATTACACTACGTTTAAGTTATTTGTTACAAATGTGAGAAATATTTTATTAAAATCCCATTGTTAACAAATGCATAATTTTGCGCCAAATTGGCGGGGAGTAAGCAGCGTCAACGTTTTATCCGTATAGTTCCCGTTACCGTAGAAATATTTAGATAAAATATATCTTATATTACTCGCTAATAATGTAGCTTTCCATTTGTGAAAGAATTTTTAAAATCGAACCAGAAGTTTCCGAGATTAGCCGGAACAAACAGACAGACAGACAAAAATTTTAAAAATTGATTTTTCGATATAAGTACCGTATATACCTTTAAATGCATTTAGTAAAAAGCTGCTAATTTCAAATTACTAACACACACTTCAATTTTATTTATTTGTATAGATTTACGATGAGAAAAATCACACAATTATGTCGTAGCCTACACGCTAATAGTTTATATGGCTATGTAGTAAGCCAACCTCTACGAATTGTTTTTAGTAGCTAAATCCAGAAGAAATAAATGATTTTAATGTCTTTAATTATGATCAAAATTCTAAAGTAGGATTCATTATAGAAGTAGAATTAAGATGTTCGAAGCACCTACTACTTAAAATAGATGATTTATACCTTTCGCACCGGAACATTTAAACATCGCATATGATATGCTATCACCTTATTTTTTAAAAAAAACTTTGCGATAACTTTCCTCCCCAGTAAGAAACTAACCCCGAAATTTTATCCAAAGAAAAAATTGCAAAAGACGTGTTTATTGGCGCATTTTGTAAAAAATTAAACAACTCTTTCTTCGTTCGTTTGATGCTTAAAAAAAAAGGGGGGGGGGATATCCGTTCGAACTTCAACTACTGAAAAATATTGTAAAAATAATCTCGCAAGTTTTTTGTTGGAATATTTCGAACCCATTAACGAAAATTTAACAATTTTTAAAATGCGGAAACCCAACTTATTTCTTGATAAGTCTCTCTACGGAGGTATTTGCATTCTAGAGCTTTTAAAATTACAAATGTGTGTGTGTACAAATTATACCATAATAAATTTAAAAAGTTTTTCCAAGATCGGAGTGAACTTCTTTACATGGACACAGATTCGTTGCATCTTTCGATTCAAACAGAAGACATATTTTTAAACATGAAAACAATTTTTGCAGATATATTCGATTGTAGGAATTATCCCCACAAAATCATTTCCTACACGATAACTGAAACCCAGGAAAATTAGGTTATTTGAAAAGTGAAGCAATCGAACCAATGAGGGAATTGGTGGGGTTAAAATCTTATATTTATGCTTATTCTCTCTCTTTTGACTCAAGCAGTAAAAAAAAAAAACACCAGTCAAAGGAATAAAAAAAGTCTACTTTATGAAATTTCACACTAGATAATTATCGAAGAATTTTGGAGGATGAATCCTTTTCAAGGCAAACCCAATGTTCTATCATTTAAAAAAAAACACGAACTACACAGAGTGATACAAAATAAAATTGGTTTGTCATCATACTATGATAAAAAGTATCTAGCAGATGATAGGATTCCTTTTCTATCGTATGGACATTTTTCAATAAATAGCATGGTTGATTAATTTCATATGCTATTTTTCTTCATGCTATATTTGTAACGAGTTTCATATTTTTGTATGAAAACAATAGCTGCAAAGTATTTATTATTGTCTTTTATATTTTGTAACGATACCTTTTACTGCATAAATAACTCCATACTTTGTTTAGCAATCCATTATTTTTTTTATTTTATACTTGTATTGTTTGCTTTGTATATTATATTTTCAGTGTGACATTTGGATTTTGTTCAATAAAGATTGAGCCTACCTTGTGGTGGCCTGAAGATCCCTGGCCATTGTGTATCGTGTTTTCAATATTCGAATCACATGGCTAGTGATTCTTCAGGCTGTTGAATCCCAACTAAGATCTAAACTCGAGAAAAAATGCTCGAGAATCTCAAGATCTTGAAAATTTATTTTTTTGACTGATTGAAATGCTAATTCTTTTGATTATATTTTCTGAACTCGAGAACAAATGCTCGAGCGGTTGTAGGAAATCAATTTTCCTTTTGTAGGTCTTCGTGTGTGAAGGCCTGCAGGATGTCCCCCCCAGCCATTTAGCATATATTTATCATTTCGTATGTGACGAGGAAACATCTTACAGGTTAAAATATGTAAAACTACTTCTCGAAGAAACTTTGACAACAACCATTAGAAGTATCCAATAGATGATCCATTTTCACAGGTAACAAATTGTAGGCCAAGACTTCTTCTCTGGTTATCAATGTTAGATCCCATCTCTACAACAAATCACTCATACTAGCGAACAATTCCTTAAACAGTTACAAGTGATCCAGTGATGTAGTTCATTTTAATTTCTGTAATGGACATGTTGTCTTTGTCAGGGAGCAGTATGAAAAATGTTTTTTCCACTGCATTTCATTTCATATATTATCCAAGAAACATAATTTAATTTGTTAACCAGTAATTAAAGTGTGATTCTTCAAAGACTGAAACTGTCAATTTATATTTATTTTGAAAGCAATAGTTTGTTACGAATTACTTCGCATCATTAAAACACCTGCCTGCCATTATAATAGGTAAGCTAAAACACTTGTTCCACTCTTTTAAATGAAGAAGAAATTCAGTAGCGTTTCAATTCCAAAACACTATTCTATCTATGACTAAAATACATAATATTGCACAATTAAATATATTTGTGGCAATAGCTATTTCAGATTCGCAAATAAAAAAATTGGGGCTTTAGAAAAAAATTAAATTAAAAACTATATTTTTTGTTTCTCTAGAGTGGGAGGGGGTGGTATCGAAATATTCAGTAGAAAAGGGGGCGGTATCGAAATACTTATTAGAAAAGGAGGCACCAGTTAAAAAAAGGTTGGGAACCAATAGATTAGACGGTATTAGATGTCACTTGTATGATATTCGATTTGAACCATCCAGGTTCTTGAAGCGACTGTATGGTGATGGCGGTGGGGGATTTGTGATTATTTGGAGCTGCTTTGTGCTGCTAATTCACAACACTAATTCAGAAAACTGCCAATATATACATTTCTGACAACATTTGGAGAATATACATTCCAGCAGGACAATGCATACGTACACAATTCAAGGTCTACGAAATCCTGGTTTCAAGCTAATAATGCTCAATTTCTTCAGTGACCACCATGAAGCTCTGACCTAAAATTAATGGAACATTTGTGGGTCATTTTAGGGTGAGAAAATTTACAAACTGTTAAAACTGTATCATTCATAAATATGAGCTTAAAGTGATAGTTAAAAGCAGGTAAAAAGCATCTCAACCAGGACACTGAAAAAACATTCTTGTTCTATAACCTCAAGAATGGTTAAATTAATTGATAAGATTGGAAAGTTTTTAGATTATTTGCAGTTTTGCAAGAAGTGACCTTAATATTTCCCCTCAGCTTTCTACATCTATAAATGACAAAAATAAATTTTAATACAAAATAATTAAAAATTGTCTATACTTTTTATAGATAGAGATAAAAGTTCTATTTCTTGTGTTCTGCGTTGAAATTCTCTTAAATTTAAAGGATGTTTTATCGAAGATATTCGCTTTGCCTAATTTTTTCCACGTTATTGTATTACGAACGCTGAAAGTTTAATACTTGTATGAATTATATCAGATCTCTTGATAAAAATTTTTTAATTTTTAAAAGGATATTGACTATGACTTTATGTCATTACTGCCAGATACATTTTTTACACCTTTGCATAATATTTTTTTTTGCCTCTGTGTTAAATATAATTTAATATTTATGAACTTAAAAAGCATTTCAACAATTACGAAATTATATCGAATTTTCTGGAACAATCACGTAAAACTTCCTTGTTCATTATCTAAATACTTTTATTGTTTAAAAAAATGAAAAAAAAATGTCTTATGAAATTTAATCAGTTTTTCTGATTATAAGGATAATAAAGTTCTTTATATATATAATGGCGTTCAGAACTCCAAAAGCTTAAGATTAAAGTTAGAAAAATGAAATATAAAAAATCATATAGCTAAAAGGATTTTTAATAATTAAATACGTGATTAATAAGACGCCTTCCTCTTTATTCATTTACAATCTTTATTTATCAACTTATAAAAATTCTAAAATGTAGATTAAAAAATTAAGTGCACTTCAAAAATAATAAAATTAGAATCCATTTATATTAATAAATTAACTAATTAAAAAAAACTTCACTATGCGAAAATTAAGCTGTAATTATAAAACTTATAAATAATAATTAGAAATAAATGAAAATCAAGCATGGTATATGCCGAAGAAACAAAAACCTCTGCCTCTTTATATGATATATTGCATATGATTTGTTGGTATATAAAGATAATTCGACCACCTGTGTTATTACGCCCGTATATACTCAAGAAATCTTTTACACGCCACAAAATCATATGACATGCGTGCCTTCGATTTTCGGATATAGAAAATCTATCAACTCCAACCGGGATCGAACCCACAACCTTAGGCTTACGAAGCGGGCAGGCTACCTCTAAGCCACCGAAACCGACTCAAACTTAAAATTAAACTCAGTTAAAGGAATTTTTCTGTACTAGATCAAATAATTTGATTGAGAATTATTATTTTAAAATGTGCGGTGATCCGCTTGATTCGATTTAACTTGTAATGGGTGTTTCCGTCCCATTGATTAGTGTGAGAGGGCCGGAAGGAAGATAAGCCATATTCAAAGCAAACTCTATTTCTTCACAGTTATCGAAAACCGCACAAATTGAACAATTTAAGTTAAGAAATGCATCAATTGTTAAATACGGAAAGCAACAGTGAGGTAGACGAGATACTAAAAGAAGTACAGTAGAGCGTCGTTTATCCGAACGTTTATTATCCGGAGCGTCAACTATCCAAACCAAAGTCCGGATACGTTTTCGACCAGTGCAATGCTCAACACTTGTTTCCGTGAAGCAAAAGTGACGGGAAAACCCAAGGTGAGAGATATTTGGGGATTTCAGCTTGTGTGATTTGGTAAACATCTGCGCGGAATATTAGTCAGTTTGTTTCGAAGTGAGGAGGTGTATACGTGCTCTTTTGTTGAGTTTTGTTGATGTAGAAACCTGGATGGCATGCAATGCAGAAGACTGTGGATTTCAAATACTAAATGATGACGAGATTGTGACTTCCGTGCAAGAAGAATCCGACCCTGTCGAGATGAAACAGATAAAGACGAGGACAACAACAACGGAAGTAGCAAATGCTGACGCGTTTTCTGAGTTAGAGACAGCTATGGAATGGTACGAGCAACAATCAGAGTGCTGTCTTATTCAACTACTGCTGCTGAAGAAAATCAGATACCTTGCAGCGAAAAAACGACGGTGTAAAATGGTACAGCGAAAAAATAAGTGATTATTTTCCACAATCAAGGTAAAACTGCGACATTTTGCACCTATTTTTGCTTTTTCTTCAAGCACGTTTCCCGCATGTGATAATTTTCAATATTTGTATAGTGTCCAGTATTAATACTGCATGGATCGCATTCGGTTTTGGTTATCTGAACAATCGCGTATCCGAACGGTGTCCGGTCCCAGTTGATTCGGATAAACGACGTTCTACTGTAACAATAAATCGGATTACTTACGTCCAGGCAATACACCTTCTAATTCAAATCGTTCTAATCCAAATTAACGTTTAATTGACCAAATCCTCAATCTTAATATTAATCAAATAAGTTACGACGTTCTCTCACCTAGCTTCACGTCAATCAATCACTCTCTTCGCCTAACTCGAAAGTTTAATCTTTATATACAAGTCTTAATTTACATTATCACATCTTCTTCGGAGGAGGAAAGTTTTCATTAGAATAAATTTTAAAGACCCATTTTTTCCAAGAAGGCTATTAGTAGGAAGAACGCGATAAGACCCGTTACAAGCTTAAATATCTCTCGTTCAGGAATCTTTTATCTCCATTTAGATAGATTTTGTGACTTATTGATATTATTAACGCCACACTTAGGAACAAAACTAGGATTATTGGCGACGGACTTTAATAGTTTTAAACTATGATTCAAGGGACGAGGATGACCCATGTAAATAGTGCGTATGTTTTAGAGTAATTTAGTTTTTAGTTAACAAATAAATTACACTTTTTTGAAGTTAAGCTTTATTTGACAGTTCAAACAGAACTGTAATCTGTGCGTCACATCTTTCTCTGTAGATGTGATATCATTAATAAACGGGTTTAAAATGCACTTTTAGGATTGAGTTTAATAGCGCCTATGAGTCAAACATCACTATCTAAATTATTTCACCTAATGAACGGGAAGACTTTGAGATTTGGCAGACTTAACATGCGACCTACCTCGATATACCGGATCTTTATTGGCACTAGGACACGAACCTACGACTAAACAGAAATAAACCCGGTAACGAGTTTTCCATCATGTCCATTCGGTTATAGTGATCACAACAGGTTTCGTGAACATGTGTATGAAATTTCTGTTAAGTTGAATGTTCTTAAACACCTTTATTTTTAACTGCTTAGATTCAATTTAGGGAAATATAATTTTAAAATAGAGTTACAGGGTCCGGCATATTAACCTCCCCTGTTTCACAAAAGGCAGTTACAAACAAACAAAACAAGATACAGAGAAAAAAGTTTATTTGTGAGTAACAAATACGATACCATTTTACATTAATTGGTTTTAAAAATTATGTCCACTAAATGGTGCCCTCCATTGGTGACACTTGCTTAAAGTAATGGCTTGTACTAAAACACTTGTAGATTTTTGTCTAGTGACGGAAAATAATAAACTTGGTATTTTTATAAAGCTAATAGGATGGCCTATTAAATAAAATCATAAAAAAAATTGTCAATTTTGGCAAAGTTCACAGTTTTAGGGTAGACGGATGTCTTAATCTATTTCTAAATTGACATTAATTTTCAAACTGATTAAAACTATCTTTTGAAAATTTTGTTGCTGCTTATACAGGAAAGAACTAGAAACCATGCCCACTTTTATCGCTTTTTGCGCATTTTAATATACTCTCCCATACATTTAAAATCTTTAAAAAGAAACCCCAGAAGAGTTTCCTAAATAAAACATCCTGTTTCATATTATATATGACTTCCACGATTTGGGAATTCTTACATAGTTTGAAGTAAAGTAAAGCTACCTCTTAAGAAAAGATTCTTTTCGAAATATTTTTTTTTTTTTACTTTCGGGAAAAAAGAATCGATACTACGAAAAAGAGCCCCAGTAGGAATATGGAAATCACTTCCTCATAAAACTATAAAGATATTTTGTATACTTCACACATTGTCTCTCTCTCTCTCTTTTATGGCTTTCAGAACACATAAAATCTTTGCACTAGAGGAACATTTTACTATTCTGAACACAGGAGTCTGTCTCCATGAAGCAAACGAAGTTATAATCTAAGATTCTATATTTTATTTATTTATTTTTTTTTAAAAATTCGTTTTTATATTTCAATGCTTAGAAATCTGATTTAGGTGTTCAAAATCAATTTATCCAGAAATATAAAAGAGAAAACTGGCTCATTCATTCCCCTAGTAAGAGATCTCCAAACTATTTGACCTACAGACATGAAATTTGGTGAGCATGTTTCTTTTGTGAGAACAGATATGCTAAGAACGGATTTGCAAAAAATTGACTCCTAAAGGGTGTTGCGAGGCCT